>RXPK01001104.1:0-136595 GCA_004143645.1 Protaetia brevitarsis | reverse complement strand
GCAAGAAAATGGAATCTATGCGCATATAATGCCTGGTATTTTAAAATAGCATAAACCTGTATATATCAAGAAAATTCGACAATAGCAAATTTTACATAATATAGTAAGAGCAGAAAATTTAAACATTAACTTTATTGCACTCAAAATTTTTCACAACATATTCTAAAACAATTTATTAATTATGTTTTTTCAAAATGTTGTTAAAAGAAAGTTTTGTCTTCTATCAGAATACATATGTTTCGAAATAGAAACGTTCTTTCAACATCCACAATTGAATTGGGCATTTTTTTACTTATTTGCAATACATTCTAAACTAAAATTAAAGTCGAAATCGTTTACTGTTTCACCTCCAAATTTTCATAACTTCTCAATTTCAAATACCCCGTATTTTTATTTTATCAGTTTTCTAGTTTATCGTATATAGAATACCTATTGTACCATTACCTTCTTACATAGCATATCAAATGTTCTTACATTCGACGTTCCGGAGAGCGGCATCCCTTGCGTTTTCTAGTTTACGAATGGAACTTGAAAAAAGCTATATTTGACTTTAATATACACAAGGTTTATGTAACAATTCTGTGATGTTACTCATCTTACATGTTTTTGAAGTAATGCAGTCAGCATGATTACAAGAATTACATTTTATTCCTTCAAAATTATCGGCGAAAAAAATGCAGCCTCTAACCCATGTACCCCATTCGTAATAATCGGTTCAGAGGCAACTTAACACCGGAAAGTCGCTCATATAAATTTGAATTCGTAAATGTGCTTTTAAAACTACTTTTTGACATTGGTTATTTAAATCATTAATCACAGAGAATGATTCCTAATGTCTTTGGCACATGAATTGAACCCATGAGCCTAAACAAGTGTATAATAATGTTACTATAAAAAAAAATTAAATTTTTGCGCGGCTTTTATCATGTATGGTACAGCGTCGGACAACATTAGTAAAATTTTTTCACAAGGTATACTTCCAGGAAAAAGAAATTTGATAAACTTCTGAACGAATTGGGCAATTGTCACACTATTTGTTTTTTGAGTTCTTTACAATAAATTAAATATGATTTAACTACAATATCTTCATGAAGAATTCCTATTACAAATGACAATATAACGGCACACTTATCCGTACTTTATCTACACCATGATATAAAAAAATTATTCCCTACCAATTGTTGAAATTCTGCTATTGTTTGCTGGTAACAAAGATTGTGACATAATTTTTTCGTAAGGTACTTTCGTCAGTATATTATGTTTTGCAATATTTTTGCGAATGATTTCAAATTAACATTGTTTAATCTTGCTAATGGTATGTTAGACGAATTAATGCGTTACACAGAGCATATTATATTCTTCTTTGTCTAAGTTTCGTGAAGTCGATGCTACACATTGACGTGTATAGATTGCTGCACACATGCGGATCGCTTTAGTTTTTCACATTTTCCAATATGTGATGGAGATTTAGCGCGTTGATCAATCAGGTATTTTCTCTCAGAAGACACCTACAACAACAATTGTCATTTTATATCAAAAGTTAAAGAATTTAAAAAATCGATTGTAAAGCTTTTAGTAAAAATTAAACTTACCATCAGTTACTGCAGGCTCGATAAAAATATTTTGTCGTCCATCCTTTACCAGTTTCAGGATATGGCTTAATCCATAAAAAATTTTTGTTCGCTATACTCATTTATGTACGCACCATATTTAAACGTAACCACAATTACATTGCTGTTTCGCTCAAAATATTCAATGAATGAATAGTTTATTTGGAATTAATAATAAAACGTATTTACCACATCCTCTCTTGCTTAGGCGAAATTAAACACGTGCAGTTCTGGAAAAAATAATTAGAGAAACCAATGTAAGGATTTATCGTTCTGAGAATTGTCGGTTGTCGATCTACATAGATTACTAGGAATTTTTACTAATAGAAAGGATAAGAAAAGCTTAAATATGCAATATATGCAACTTTTGTAAGAATGTGCTTATAAATGCCTAAATATGCAATAATATGCAATCACTAATTAGCGCTAATTATACTTCAATTAGTGTTAATACGTCTACATATAGACTATAATTAAAGATATGCAAAGAAATAAATATATGTTCTTTGCAATATATCCAGTCCTCCAATAATAACAAATATATATGTAATGTGTAACAGAAATTATACAGACATTATAAAATATTAATCAAAACTAAGGTGCATTCCATTTAATTACGGTTACTTTTCGTCGAAAATCATGTATTTAAGAAGAAAATAGTCTTCCGGCAAAACAGCACGCTACTTTCAATTAAAATAAACACTTTTCTGAGAAGTATTCTTTCCGTTGAACATGATACGAACCAAAAGTTATAAAACTTTTCATTTAATGCAATCTGTTTTCTCAGTGCAAACGTGCCTTACTTATTTCCTCAGCACTTGAAAATGACTATATTTATGATTGTAATTTTCCAAATTGTAAGAAATTTTAAATAGAGAGATATTATAATATTTTTCTCCATAATATTAGAATGTTAGTTTTTTTTCTCCTAAGAAACAGAAATTGTCCTATAATGTTCACGTAAAATATTTGTATTGTGGGAAAATTTCTAACATTTTTGTACATTTACCTCCATTCAGTACGAAAAATTATCAAAAGAAGTGGTTTTTACTAAGAAAAAAAATTACCTAAAATGTTCAGTGTGTCGTCAAAATATTGAAACAGGCATATTTAAACTAATTTAATTTCGTTATTAAATTCTTTCTATACTTTCTCATCGTCAATAATAATAAGCACCTAATATAATCATCGCGCACAGTAAAAGACTGTATAAGCTAAAATTACGGTCGATTAAAGTCATTATATTCTATATTATATGGCTCTGATAAAAAAAAATCGACCGTTGTTATATTCGTAGGCTGTTGAATTGGACAACGGTGCAACAGTCTTCGATTGGAAAAATACGCGATTGAAAAACGCGATCACACACCCATATTATTTATAATGGCACCGCGACCGATTGGGTTTGCAAATTTTAAACTTTCGTTTCGACAGACGGACGAACGAACAGCACGGGCGGACGCGGGCAGGCAGGCCTCCGACATCTTACGTAACCTACGGTGAGCGTGTGCGAGTTGCCGATTAGAATATTTGGGTGAATACAAATCGCATAATGGCCCGTGAGAGGTCGACCGAGAATGCGAATAAATTAAAAATATTATACATATGTAAGAAACGGTGACTTCAAACGCCGCCTCGCCTTTTTTGTATCTATGTTTATTTATGAATATTTTTTTATCATTTTTTTTTTCTTCTTCTACTGTTGTGCATATCATAAAATGGGATATAATGATGAAATTCGAATAATTAGGGAATTTAAATTTCAAAGCTAAACTTATATTATGAATGGTTTTCGTTAATTTAATGTAATTTAGTGTTAAAAATACTATGTTTCGCTGCAAGAATGAATTGACCTTCCTATGACCTCAAAATACTATTTTTAACGATTAAAGTTTGACAAAATTTAAGTGGTTCGTAAGAGGTTTTTATTAAAAAAAAAAAACGTAGCTAGCTATACTTTACATAAAATAACAGTATCTATCTGTAGAACACTATTTTTTTGGCATTTTTTTCTTTTATATTCTACAAAAAAAAAATACCCAGGATTGTATAGTATTTATTTTAACACAGAAGGCAATCTCGGTTAGTGCGACCAGAGGATACCCATAGCGGAGAGTTACATTCCCACTTACCTAGAGCCTACTCGTAGACGAACTCTTATGCGGGCTGACTGATCTAGGTATATTGATGTCAAGGGTATGCTGATGATATTGTCATATACGCAAGAGACAAATTGGAGAATACATTCAAGAAGCCTGGCGAAGGGCTAAAGTCACCTTCATACCAAAAGCAGGGAAAAAGGACATTACGCACCCTAAATCCCACAGACCTATCGGCCTCACATCATTCTTTTTGAACACGGTGGAAAAGGCTGTAGATAGCTATATCAGAACAGACATCTTGGAGCGGGTGCCATTGCACCCCTGTCAGCACGCCTATCAAACAGGCAAATCCACTGAGACTGCATTAGTGGAGCTGACGGACCAAATCCAAGATGCCCTGACGAATAAAGAAACCGTAGTGTGCGCCTTTCTAGACATAGAGGGTGCTTTGCACAACACTTCACACGAGTCTGTCAAAAAAGTATTAATTAATACGTGGGTAGACGGCGTGACTTCTAGATGGATATCGCAGCTACTGTCTACCAGGTCGGTGGAGGCGGAGGTTTGACATAAGACCATCTCGGTTATTACTACCAGAGGATGCCCGCAGGGGGGAGTTACATCCCCACTTATGTAGAGCCTAATAGTAGACGAACTCTTATGCGGACTGACGGATCTAGGCATATCTTGTCAAGGGTATGTTGATGATATTGTCATATACGCAAGAGGCAAATTTGAGAATACCCTCTGTGACATAGTTCAAAGAGGATTGAACTTTACGAGAAGATGGTGTCAATCGATGGGACTCAATGTCAACCCCACTAAGACAACCCTAGTAGCATTTACCAGGAAAAGAAAATCCAATCTTAGAATCATAAAACTGGATGGGCAAAATATAGAATGGAGAGCAGAAGTTAAATATCTAGGCCTTACCCTAGACAATAAACTTCTATGGAACAAACATGAATTTGAAGTAACCAACAAGGCCAAAAGGCTCTGATGGTGTGCAGAAACTTTGCAGGGAAAAAATTGGGGAACAACCCAAAAATACTGCTTTGGATGGATACAGCGATAGTGAGACCGATCATCACCTATGCATCAGTAACATGGAGCTAAAGAACTAATCTGGCCACCGCGAGAATTAACCTCTCGAAGGTGCAAAGATTAGCATGTGTATGCGTAACGGGAGCTATGAGAACCTGCCCAACAGCAGCTATTGAAGTAGTATTGGATCTTACCCCACTCCACATTGTAGTAGAGGGCGTGGCGAAAAGAACCGCACTAAGAATGGCCAAGGAAGGAATAATTAGGCATATGCCTCAATCTCTTGACGGTGATCAAACCTGGGACATGCCCCGGGATGATATGTTAAAAAATTCAGCTTTGTGAAGGAATTCATCATAAAGGTCAGTAACAGAAGCGAGTGGGATCAGAACACCATCTTAAACTTGAATAGAAATGCCATCAAATGGTATACTGATGGCTCCAAAACGGCAGAGGGAACTGGAATAGGAATATATGGGCCTAGAACCACATATTTCGAAAGTTTGGGAAAATATCCAAGTATATTTCAGGCGTAAATACATACTATTGAAAGATGTGTTCAGTTCAATATGGATAGAAACTATCGAAACCAGGAGATTATCATCATGTCTGATAGTCAAGCAGCCATCAAGGCGCTGAGCTCATATGAAATCAGTTCCAAGATGGTCTGGGAATGCTTAGGGAGATTAAACGAGTTAGGCAAAAGGAATAAAGTAAGCCTGCTGTGGGTTCTGGGTCACACAGGGGCGGAAGGAAACGAAATAGCGGATAATCTCGCAAAAAATGGGCTGGAATACCTTTTGTAAGGCCATAACCCTTTTGCCGGTTAAGTAGCAGTACAATACTGAAAAAACTAAAAATAGAAATGGAGCAGAGAAAATCCAGTTATTGGGTAAATCTCCAGGGAATGAGGCAAAGTAAAATTCTTCTGGCAACTTATCACCAGAAGAGGTTTACAGGATGCATTAACCTGAGTAAGAACAATGTTCGCATATTAAGAGGAATACTATCAGGCCATTGTAGACTGAAAGGACACCTGAGTAAGCTTGGATTGGAGAAGGAATCTGAATGCAGATTTTGTGGGGAACAGGACGAAACATCCATCTACCTCCTCTCAAACTGCGTAGCACTGTGCAACTCGAGGGCATTGTACCTGGGAGCATGTGAAATCGAAGAGGGAGACTTACCTAGACTGGGCCCTCTGACATCCTACACTTTCTAAAAGGAATAGGATTGGAAGGCCAGCTGTAAAGCAGCAAGAATAGGGGACACAATAGATCTTTTAGGTCGCAGTGTAACACCACCCTTCTATTTACATACATACATACATACAATGTTGTATGTTATAAGTGTATTTTAAGTTTTGTTTCTTATTCTTATGTTGACTTGCCCAATCTGTATGTTTTGTATAGTAAAATGGGTTAATAAAGATATGATATGATATGATATATGATGATTATTATTATCAGCAGCTAAAAAAATACGGGTGGATTATTTTTCACTGCTCGGATGCGCCTGCAAGATTTTATCAAAATCGAAGGCGATCACTTAGGTGACTTAGTTTATTAGACATGTCAAATCTAACATATGTACACAGTACGCACATATACAATAACAATTATAGAAGAAGAAGAAGTAAGGAGCGACCGAGCAGCGCAACAGACAGATCAAACTTCCCATCACAGAGCGCGACTCACGATAATATTTAATACCAGTCAGTAATAGTATATCATCGAGAGAGGAAACCTTCATTATATTACCTTTTATATAGTATATGTACTCCGTGTACGTTGTTATACGAATGTGAGCTCTGGCCGGTGTGTTGCTTGCCGGGGCTATTTCTGCTAATGCAAGAAATGTTCTAGTTTAAGTTACCGTTAGTTCGATGTGTAAGGTACGATATCTCGAACGCGGCCATTGTAATTGTTAATGCGTTCGGTAAATTGGTCGCGTTTTCGTCCGAGTACTATCAACATTACACTGGACAGGTGCCGGATCTAGAAAAGACCGTGATCTCCTTTTTATTTATAAAACATCGAGTTTGACTGGCTGCAACTCCATACAAAAAAATACGACAGTAAAAGGTTCTCAGACGAAAAAAAAAATAATAATAATAAATTATTCCATGTTAAAACGAGGCGATTTTAAGAACACAACTTGTTGTATATACAATACAGGAATAACAAAGAAATTAAAATCGGTGTTCTTATATCTATCTACACTATAGGCATCAGTGTATTTGTTCTTTCTTCACTTCGATTCTACTACTCGAATGTCCTCATTAAATGCCAACGTTATCGTAAAATAATTTTTTCCTTTTCGAAAACATCCACAGCATTCGCTGATGTGTGTTTTTTTTTTTTCGCTTTTTTATTATTATTATTATTCCTTTCTGTTCTTCTATTTGACGCTGCGCGAACAAATGTCAAGACTTACAACGCCAAGGCTCTCTCACCTGCGAATGCAAATTTTACTGCCACCACTTAAAGAGACGAATATATTTTATGCCTCGTAAAATCTGCTCGCGCGTATAGAATCCGTTTTATATACGTGTCGCTATAATGAGAGTAATAAATGCTCAATTGTAGGCGTGAGGGTTGATTTATTTCGTAACTCTTCGTTCGTGTATATGTATAAACGATATATCTTCTTTTGTGGATGAGCGTAGTTTTAGTCGAAAACAACTCCGTGTCGATGTTATTCCTTCGAAGAATACCTGAGGAAGATGAAAAATTTATATAGGGGAAGGTGGGGCAAGATGGGAACATTAAGCTTTAGAACACTGCATCGGGATTGCAAATTGATATACAAGGTTCTAAGTAGGCTTGTTGTAATCTTTAAACATTTATCTGCTGATGGATGAATTTACAATTTTTCGATGGGTACTCTTGATGTTGTAAGAAAATTTTGAAAAGAAATGTGTAAATACAGTACATGGGTTCCAATTAAGAATGGGCCGTACCATAAATCTAGGTAATAGGTAAAAAAAATAGATTCTTAAAATATTCTTAAAAACATGCAGGAACAAAGCTTAAACTCTTTAAAGCGGAACTACTTAAAATAAAAAAAAACACAATAACGATAAGAATATTAAACTTAATCTTCACAATTGACACAATAGAAGACGAACTCATCCACGTTATTCGCACAGCCTCCATGTACCCAACCTCGCCATCAATGGCATTGTATCAATACTTCCCCTTACAATACTAACATTGAGCGTCATCTTCCTCAACAGAAGAACTTATTTCCTTGACGTTTTCTAAAAATCTATCTCTTTGCTTTCCTTACAAAATTTGGCTTCTTCATCTCTTCTGTTTTCTTCTTTGCCTTTTTTTCCTTTAACTCTTCTTCAGCATTTCTAGTTGCCTTAGGGATTCTCCAGACTTCTATTTTCTTGTAGTAGATTTTTATACGTAATGCTTGTAAGGATTGTTGTCTTTCCCTTGTTACGCTTTGATTGAACCTGTGCTTTATTCCTAACATAAGAAATAGGCATTATGTCTTCGAGAAAGCATAATGGCATATCCAGGCATAACGAATCAGACTGAAGAGTGAGATAGAGATGTTCCCATGTTGCACCATACCAATAGCCCCATCTTGCCTCTTTGGGACATTTTCTGGTTATGTTATAATAACATATTAAATATTTGAAATAAACAAATAACGCACTATAGAAAATATATCATCATAAGAATAAAAGAACACGAGAGGGACGCAATATTAAGAAGGACCGAGCAATCAGCGGTGGCAGAACACATGCACGACACCGGACACAAAATGGATTTCAAGAATGTAAAAGTAATAACTACCACCAAGAACTACGGGAAAAGACTCATCAGGGAAGCCATAGAAATAGAGAAGAATAAAACCGTTAACAGAGAAGAAGGGTACCACCTTAGCAACACGTGGAAGAACCTACTAGGAACCGTCACGGTTAATGGAGCGGAAACTACACGGTTGGATGCACCCGGGGCGTATATAAGAAGAATGTCGGACCATGGAGAATCAGTTCAGTTATCCTGAAGAAGCTGTTAGTATGAACAGCGAAACGTCGAGCGAAAGTTTTGACACACGGCGAAACCCGCAAGAAGCTGTTAGTTAAAATACACATATAACATACAACATTACACATTGTTAACACACAAGCAGGTTTCAAATTCTGTAGAATCCTCCATTCGTTAAAAAGTGTTTATTTTTAAAGATGCTTACTGAACTGGACTGGGCAATCTCTCTGGGTAGCCTATTAAATTGATTCAAGCCAACAACAGGTGGAGATTTGAAATGAAAAGAATGATTAGGTTTAATGTAGGTTATATTATGTTTATTTCTAGTTTTATATTTATGATTATCTGCATGAGTTGAAAATTTATGTTTGTTACAATAAATATATGTTAATAATTTGTACAGAAAAATAGAAGGCGTGGTAAGAACATGATGAACAATGAATGCATCCCTGCAAGAAGCCCTGTGCTGTAAGTTAAAAATTAATCTTATAATACGTTTTTGTAATACAAAAACCCGATGAAGGTCTCTAGCCTGACCCCAAGCAATTATATTATAGGAAATTATTGGGTAAACGTATGCATAATAAGCGCTTAAAAGAGCCTCAGTATATAAAACTTCCCTCAAGGTATGCATCATATAGTAAGCCTTTTGAAGTCTACAACAAACATTTTCCACTTGAGTCTCCCAAGTCAATTGGCAATCAAGGTAGGTACCAAGGAGATTGCACACTGGGACAACAGGGATCACCGTATTATTATAATATATGTCCTTTAGACTAGATTTTCTATATTTATTGAAAAATTCAGTAATAACGATTTTTTCGTTATTAACCATAAGTTTATTACATAGTTCTACACCATGTATTAAATTCCTTTATAACAGTTTTGATTTTATAAATAAGATTATCCTTATTATAATCAGATATTACTATGCAAGAATCATCTCCATATAAGAACACCTTTCCAACCGATATATGATTTGGGCGATCATTTATAAAAAATAAGAATAATAGCGGGCCAACGCTGCTACTCTGGAAGGTGCCAATATTCATGCCGAATTCATCCGACTTTACCTCACCACTTCTAGAGGAAATACAGATCCCTAAAGTTACACCTTAAAAAAATGGGGTAAAAGAAGGGGCAACTGAGCTACCTCCTATTTTTGGGGTAATTTTACCCCATTTTTTTGTAATAGTCCTAATATATGTATATGCGTAAAATGCATTCATTGTAAGGCAAATCTATAATAGTTAGTTAACTATATGAAAATACTCTTCCGAGCATATAAACATCAAAGCATTTTTATTTATTATTCCTTGGCACAATAGGCACTCAGCAATTACGGAGCTAGCATTAGCTCGCTACGCGATGCACTTTGAATAATATACATATGTAACTGTGCTGTGGCCAGCGCCTAAGACGAGTCCTTCTACAACCGCTCTCCAACCGAACGGCACGTCCACTCACTTTGGACGCTGGGATAACGACTTCACTTTGTTCGCTTGCGTACCTACGCACTCCCACGTGCTTCCCTCGGCTGTTCACTGATCAGGGACGTTGCACTGTCTTCATGACCGCGGGCACTATCTTTATTTGTTCATTCCTTTTTTGACGTCGCTTACGTCAGCACACACTAATACACATCGATTAAATAGAACTAAAGATACGTTAAAATTTTTATATTTTTTTATATAATAGAGTGAAATCAAACATGTTTTATTAAGGTAATAAATGATAAATCAAATTTAAAATAAAATGCATTCTAGACGTTCCATTACAGTGTCGAGAAACATCCTTTTAATACATACGACGTACGTCAAAAAAAAATAATTCAGCTTATCGATGAAAAAATATTAAAAGAAACACTGGCACTAACAATATAAGCTTCTGCAGTTTTTACTTCTCTTAATGGACTAGATAAACTCAAAATCTATACAGAAGGAACCACCTCTAGGTACGAACAGTACACCTCACATAACTAACGCTGTATATAACAGTTTGTAGTTGGAATGATTTGTGCAGCATAATTTTTTTTCCTGCAATCATTCCAAGAACTAGCCACTCGACATTCAGCAAAAATTGATGCAATTACCTACATATATATATATATAGCTAATACCTATACAAACGTTCTATTTGTGTCCATCATAATAACTATACGCTATATAGATTATGTTACGTCAACATCACGTTTATAAGATTTATTTCATTCCCTCGCACATACCATTAACGCTATGGCATCGAAAACAACACCACGGAAAAAAGAGGAAGCCATTAACGGTAATAAACGCCGATGATATGTTGTGTGTATCAGATTTCTCCGAACAACGCAGTTCACAACGAAGGACTACAAGAAGGCGTCGATAAGGCGAGGCATCCCATTCCGACAAGCTACTGATGACAAAACGGATGTTTCGGTGGTACGATGGTAATAATAATACATAATTGGAACGTTGCGCCCGAGGCAAATATTTCACTAAATTGTGGAGTAATTGTCGATGCTCGGCTGTTCAAAATGTATTTCTCCCCGAGATCCGATGACTATACCAGTGTTATCCGTCGTATAAGGAGTATATTCGGAATTTCGAAGATATTTGCAAAAGATAGTGAACGGTTAGGACTGCAAATGTGTATTCATCTATTTCGGTTGACGCGGCGTGCGTCATGAATTAAAATATTACCACTTAAATTTCGACTATGTTTGTGGGGTTGTAAAACTTTTTTGGACTAGAGCTCACGTGGGTACAAGTGGTAATGAAAGGGCGGATCAATATTTAATTAGCGTAGAAACATTTCAACTGTTCTGGAATCCATATAGTATTTAGGGCAGGTAGCCTCGTGTTCTAGCAATTCATAAATAAAGTTTCATCGATTGAAACCTATATGTCGGGTTAACATGTTTGTTTTAAATTCACAATATTTAATGTTGATTTACGTGTGAACACTTTAAATATGTTGGTTATAACAGCAGCAAACAGTTCTCTGAGGGAATGGCAGAGATTAAATTAATAAAACAGATTTAGTTAATTAAATATCCAGTCTAGGAAGTCAGTGAGGGGTCTAGGAGAAGTTTGCAGCATTATCAGTACCACAGTTTGGAATATTTTTGTCATAATTAAATATTGTGAGCAAACCAAGATTTTATAGTTAGTAATATAACAAGAAAAACTTGGTAAAGGTAATCCTATTATTTTATTGCTTCTATTTTATTAATTCAAGAAGCCCGAAGTGAGCTGCAGTTAATTTGATCCAATAATGGTGTTGAAATTACTTTTCCCAAATCTAGGTCCGAGTTTTTTAAACAGTGACTTCCCCCATTATTATAATCACTTATTATAACAAAGTTTTCTACCCACAAAGTAGTACATACATTAAGTATATGTATTACAAAATTTGTCCTAAAGATGGCGCTCCTTTTTTTTAACACAACTAATGGTGGTCAAAAAAGTATAACATTTATATCAGTCGATACAAATCTGCTGGTCTATTTACCATCAGGTAGGGGAGGGTGGGGCAAGATGGGGCCACGAGGCATGATCGTCTTATCTACAAAACGCCAGTGAGCATCTGTCAAATAATAGCAGACCTAATATTCACAAGTGCTGTTTTACGTTTGTTGTAATGTAGGAAACTTTACTAGTCGTAATAACAAAGTTATTGCTGTTTGTGCGTGAACTTTGCAATTTCCAGAATTTCGTTATTATTTTGATGATGAGTGCAACGGCCAGTATCGGAAGTATAAGTAAATTATTTACAATTACACTTTTTTGTGCTTATTAATTGACATGTATTGCATGTATTTTCTATAGTGTGTTATTTGTTTATTTCAAATATTTAATATGTTATTATAACATAACCAGAAACTGTCCCAAAGAGGCAAGATGGGACTATTGGTATGGGGCAACATGGGGACATCATTATCTCACTCTTCAGTCTGGTCCGTTATGCCTGGATATGCCATTATGCTTTCTCGAAGACATAATGCCTATTTCTCATGTTAGGAATAAAGTACAGGTTCAATCAAAGCATAAGAAGGGAAAGACAACAATCCTTACAAGCATTATGTATAAAAATCTACTACAAGAAAATAGAAGTCTGGGAAATCCCTAAGGCAACTAGAAGTGCTGAGGAAGAGTTAAAGGAAAACAAGGCAAAGAAGAAAACAGAAGAGATCAAGAAGCCAAATTTTGTAAGGAAAGCAAAGAGGATAGATTTTTAGAAAACGTCAAGAAAATAATCAAGTTCTTCTGTTGCGGAAGATGACGCTCAATGTTAGTGTTGTAAGGGGAAGTATTAATACAATGCCATGGATGGCGAGGTTGGGTACATGGAGGCTGTGCGAATAACGTGGATGAGTTCGTCTTCTATTGCCTCAATTGTGAAGAATAAGTTTAATATTCTTATCGGAATTGTATTTTTTTTATTTTAAGTAGTTCCGCTTTAAAGAGTTTAAGCTTTGTTCCTGCATGTTTTTTAGAATATTTTAAGAATCAATTTTTTTTACCTATTACCTAGATTTATGGTACGACCCATTCTTAATTGGAACCCATGTACTGTATTTACACATTTCTTTTCAAAATTTTCTCACAACATCAAGAGTACCTATCGAAAAATTGTAAATTCATCCATCAGCAGATAAATGTTTAAAGATTACAACAAGCCTACTTAGAACCTTGTATATCAATTTGCAATCCTGATGCAGTGTTCTAAAGCTTAATGTTCCCATCTTGCCCCACCTTCCCCTACATGTTTAATAGAAGCTGTGATCATTAGCAGTGATGTGGATATATTAATATTGCTTCTGATAAGTATATAATCACTGAGATGATGAACGCATAATATTATGACGCCTTGCAAAACTTAATTTGCAGAAACAATAGAAATAATTCGGTGAAAAGCCATTATCCCGTATTTAATTGCACATATTTTTGCCATTTAACGCAACAAAGACAGTTATCTCGAATAACAGATAATGATATTTGATCCGGCGATTTCTGAATGTCTGAATTTTCTCGCATTTTCGCAACGTAATTTAGTGTCTAACAAACAGTATCATAGAAACATTGTATTTTTACGGAAACAGATAGAAACTGTATGGGAGGGGATCAGAACGTTACAGTGAGAATCAGCGTTAAGATGGAATGAAAAATCGAATTGATAGTCTCGTCAGAGAACAAAGTGCACACAATTAATTGCTTGTAACGGTTGAGCACGGTAGACAATTTTATAACAGCTATAATTCTCAGTCTAAGGGCCTCATTTTCATGCAGTTTGCGCCAATAGCGGAGCCGTGTCGCTATGCGAACGTCTGCAAATACGTCACCATCATGAAAAAAATTATTTAAGTAAATCCCAGTGGCGTGCATAAGGCGCCAACAGTCTCCTGAGATTTAGGAGGGTTTATAATTATCAACGCTGGCGTCTATCTTTAATTTATAAGTGATTTTTACGTACATTTTTTTAGTGTGTGGGTGCACTGAGAAAAAAGATTAATAATCATGAATAAAAATACAATTATCGTAAATAAAAAGTTCAGCTGGATAGGGGACAAAAGCACAGATTACTTAGCACTAGTAAAACGAGAGATCTTAAATACTGATACTAACAAGAAGCAATCTAAGTTACTTACGGTCTGCTTCACACCAGTAACTTATGAAGTTACTTATGATAATTAATCTGAAGTAGTTAAGCCAAAGAATATATGTAGTTGGAGTAAGCAAAGATTTGCCCTTGTCAAGTAGTAGGTGTATTGCTGTGAGTGAACTATTCTATAACAGCTATCACACCTTCATTAATTAATACAAGCTATTTAGATTACTTGTGATAAGGAAAGAGTATCATTAATGCACGTTCACTAAATACCTGATATATAGAAGGTTTGCTATAAATATACAATATACTTACCTCAAATTTGTTGTTCAGCTATAGGTAGCGTAGGAAACGAGGAAGTTTAGTGAATATTTATTAAGTAGCTTACTGTGTACTCTGTGTGAATAACTGATAAAGTACAAAAAAGAGTTCTACAAATCTTCGATTATTTATGCAACCGCAACTATAAGTACTGCGTACCGAGCAATGCGTAATTCAAAATTGTTTACGAATAACTTTTAATTACTATTCAGTGTGCTGTAGCTTCGATTGCATTAATAATTGAAGATTAAATTCGCATTTATTTCGCTAAAGATGGTACATAATACTTATTACTTAAGAAAATAAAAGCAGTTTTATTAGTAATAGTTTTATTTTGTATAGAACAAACACAGTAACTACCTGATATGAATGAAAGATATTGGTTTCACTTTAACAGTTTTTTTTTAAACAATTTACAACGTAATGACTCCTAAAATATATTCCTTAATAATGAAAAAAATGAACAAAGCAATAATAAAAGATAAGGTAAATGGGGCCTCCTGGAAACGTTATTTAGTTATTGAAATTATTGAAATCTATACAAAGGACAAAGAGAAATATGGCTTTGAAGTTACAACTAATAACAAACAAAGAAATAATATACCTAGGCGGTAAACTTGCGGTTTCTATTGGTTCTTTGCACTGGGCGTTGTCTCAGCGAATTGATCCTCTGTTGGCGTACGAGGCGGTTATGTCCGGTGATCGCCTCGAAAATGGCTACTTCGTCGGGGTATCCCTAACTGTAGGTGGCACTTGGACTGTCACTCACCTAGCGACGACATCCACACTTTAACTTCACCAGCGGGCGCAGATATCATCGCAATGATGGGGAATTCAAATATTCCACCAAGTGGTTTAAAACTGCAATCTTGAAACATCCGATTGCTTATAGGCTCGATACTTCTTCTTTCGCTGGGATTCTTTATACGGATGGGGAATTGAGTTAACCCACCCGGTATTTTTAATATATTTGCGTTCCAACTGACTTGCAATGGCCGTACTCCTTGGCCATCCTTTTTCGACGACCTTTTCCCACGTCCGTAACTCTTACTTGACGCTAGCCCGCGCTTGCGCGCGTAGCCGTCTCGGGGACTATTTCATTAATCCGCTGCATTAGTCAATCAGGAATAGTAAAACAATCACGGGGTGGCAGCAAAACTCAAATAATCATAGTTGTGGCAAGTTGTTATCTATTTAAGAAAATACATGAGTTTAATAGCGATCAGCATTGTTGTTACTTCTACTAACCATGTGCTGTAGTTAGATACAGTACCAGTAGTCATAAGTAATACGCTCTGTAATAGCCGTTAATAAAAGCACTATTTACAGTAACAACTTGCATTCAGGAAACTGGGTTTAGTTGCAGGTATTAATTAACGAGAATAGTTCCAAGTAAAACTTTATCTATTGTAAATAATTTTTTATCAAGTAAACACTTTACTTGGCCCATTTTTCTCAGTGAGACGTAACTTATCATACATGAAATTGTATAAATACGCACTGGTTGAATATTCGCACATACCTCCAGTGTTTTGTTAATAATATATAGGTACCCAAGTCGTTAATTTACACGAATTAAGCATGCGAAACCCATACAAAGTTGCAGACAATTCCTTAACGATTTTCTCACACACGATCACGCTGCAATAGAAAATAAATTATCCGGCTACAGGCGAGACAGAATGCTTGAAAACGGTTTACCCGACATACTAGTACAAATCAATTAAGACGACTGACGTTGATTCGAAAAAAAAATCGCCACAGAAAAACAAACGCGACATTTTGCCTGTCTTTGACCTATAATTATACAGGCTGTCCCACCGAACTGGGACATTCGATTTTTTTTGAACTTCCAGTAGAAATTTGATTTTGAAACTTGCAGTGTAGACATGGCCTACTGTGGTCTATTTAAGGAAAATATTTTCAACTTTATAGCACTTTCGGTATACAGGGTGTTGATATCAACTTTGTTATTTTAAATGGAATGGTGTAATTTTTATCGATCTAATGAATTTGGCGAATCATTTACAACTAGTTTATATGAAGGATCCTTATCCCTAAACGCGACCGTTTTTGAGATATTTTCATTTTCGTTGATTTTTTGACATTTGCACTCTTACAAACAAAATCAAATATTTCATGAGATAGCAGATATTTAGTGGTTCTACTAAAGTCGATGTAAATACAAGGATGTAGCTATAAGGTGTTATAGCAATAATCACTGAATCATATACAGGCTGTTCAAAAACGTGCCTCCAATGTGGATACCTTTAAGCTAACAAAACTTTTTTCTTTCAAATGGAACATGGTATTTTTTACTACAGCACTGAATGCAGCGCAAAATTCTACATCGATTGATATTAGGGTTTGGTATACCTATTCTTAATAGTTTTTGAAGTATTAGCATTTCTTACAAAAAATTGTAGAAAATATGCTTAAATTCCAAGTTTCAAACAAATAAAATGAGTTTTTTTCCTACAAAACACTCTGTACATTATTTGCCTAACCTATCTAAATATTTATGTTTCAGATATCTAACATTTACTAGTTTCTTACTAATAGTACCTTTTAGTCATAGAGAACGTACATTAATTATTAGATATTAGTAGGCGATAAGATGTGATAACAAACAAGTGATATACATTGTTGGTAATTTACCAAATTGTGCAGTGATAAACTTATGTAGTATTAACAATTCATATCTTTTATAGTAAGTCCTAATGCTGTCAACTCCTTCACACATTTTCTTCTAACAATTAAAATATTGTAAATCGAAAGAAATAAGAAAAACATTGAAAGTTACATATACAGATAACATTTTAGACTTATTCTACATTCATGAAGAATGTAACAATGTTTAGATACTCACACTTATTTGTAATGAATAAAAACCTCAAAAAAATAAAATACAAAGGGAAATTAAAGAAGATATCCTAAATACACCCATAATATTTCAAATATTGTTCACTTACTAGACCAGATATTTTCTTTTAGAGAGCCGTCTGACATAGAGTCTCCGAAAACAATGCAGCCTCTTGGCTTTTTGTATTAAACTAGGTATTAAGCGATACAGACAGATAACATAAATCAGGAACAAACTATTAAAAGTCTTTGAAAATGTCAAATATAAATGTTCTTTCAGAATAATAGTTTTTTAGTTTTGATTTTAATTTGACTTATTTTCGATGTATTTAATAAGCAGGCAAAAATATTAACATTTATTTTGCTAGCGCATAATAATTATGGCTTATTGATATTTTATAATTACAATTACATAAAATTTGCTAATAATTGGAAAACTTCCGATGAATATCTCAGGTAGGGAAACCAAACAATGCAAAAAAAGATAACGCATCATTCGAAAATAAAATATACAGAGTGTTTTGGAAATTAGTCATATTTTAGGCAATAAATGCTGATATCTCAAAAACTATCAAAAATAGGTATACCAAACCCTAATGTCAATCGATGTAGAATTTTATGCTGCATTCAATGCTGTAGTAAAAAATACTATGTTCCATTTGAAATAAAAAAAGTTTTGTTGGTTTAAAGGTATCCACATTGAGGATGGGTTTTCGAACAGCCTGTATGTGATTTGGTCATTATTGACATAACACTTTCTACCTACGTCTTTGTACTTACATCGACATTAGTAGTACCACTAAATATCTAATACCTCATCAGCTATTTAATTTCACTTGAAACAGTGCTAACGTCAAAAAATCAACAAAATTGCAAATATCTCAAAAACTGTTAGGTTCAGGGATAGGGAACCCTCATGTAAACTAATTGCAAATGACTCGATACATTCATTGTTTCGATAAAAATTGTACCATTCCATTTAAAATAAAAAAGTTAATATCAACACCCTGTATACCGAATGTGCTATAAAGTAGAAAATATTTTGCTTAAATAGACCATAGTGGGCCATGACTACACTGCAAGTTTCAAAATCAAATTCCTGCTAGAAGTTCAAAAAAAATCTAATGACCCAGTTCGGTGGGACACCCTGTATAAATGCATCTGAAACATTATACACGAGCAGCTGATGATGTTTACTTGAAGGCGGGAATGAATATTGCAAGAGTTGCAAACGTTAAAATAAAATTTAACTTAAAAAGATTTCACCAGTGTCTCCTGCTGACGGTGGTGTAAGCTTTTAATAACTGCATCACGATGAGACATGCACGAATCAGATATAAAATCGCGATTCGCGTCCGTAGGAAAAACACCGGGCAAGCATCAGGAGCAACGAGCAAATATGAGACGGGCAAGAACAAAAAGGAGATCGACTTTTTCTGCGTAATTTGGCGCCAGCGAAGAACAGACAACCGCTATAATGCCTCCTCGCCTCTTTAGACGCGTTATCCGCGATGTATAATTACATATTACCCGTGGAGCGAACAGACTCCTCGTAGTCCAAGTCTAAATTTCACTTATAATTACTAGAAAGCACCATTATTTTTATTTGTGTATATGTTTGTGATCTATATATTTTCTCTGATAAGTTTTTTTTTTTTTCCAACATCAATCAATCGATATTTGTGCCCATCCTATAAAAAAAGTTGTCTCTTTCACAACATTGAGAAAAATATGATTGAGTTCTAAATTATAATGCAACACTGTCATTCCACGATTTTTTATAGAGAAGACAACAAATTCAATCGGTCTAAAATCACTGTACTATGAGATTCAAAATGATTGTCGTAAGAAAAAAACTGTTTTCCGGAAAAATTATCTATACTTATTACCAATTTAATGAGCGAAGTTAGCTACATACAAATTTCATACATTAAATGAATTTTCTTGACATGTAGCGACATTGGCGTTCGTGTTGTAGTATCTTTCGATTATTTATCTTATAATTTTTTTCAAACCGTTTATATTTACATCTAATATCACTAACAATAGTATTTCTGAATACTGCAAGAAAATAAGGGAATTTATCTGTGGTACTTAGCTTAACAAATAGGTAAAAAAAACAATATTAACATTAAGTGAAATAGTTTATTACATTTTATAATTTTATAGGCTTATCATACACTTCAGCGCAACGAGCTGTCAAAAGAAAGTTACATTTTCATCCCTATAAAGTTTCTACGGTACAGGAATTATTACCATTAGATCACGATAGGCGATTGGAATATTGTCATTGATTTAATAACAATTTAAGGGGCAATGCTTGCTAAATAAATCATTTTTCTCAGGATGAAGCCTGGTTTTATCTAACAAGCTATATCAATTCACAAAACTATCGTACCTGCAGAAAATCCACATGAATTTCGAGAAACGCAATTGCATCCCGTAAAAGTTGGAGTTTGGTTAGCTATGTCCAGGCAACGAATAATAGGGCCAATTTTCTTCGAGGAAACTGTAACAGCCCAACGTTACCAACAGATGTTGGAATTGTTTAATGCAGAGTTATAAGAAAATGAGCTTGAAGCAGGTTATTTTCAGCACGATAATGCTCCAGCACATACTGCTCGACAAACCTGCCAATATCTTCAACAGTTTTTTGCTGACAGGTTCGTTAGAGCACAAAGATGGCCACCAAGATCGCCTGATCTAACCCCATTAGATTACTTATAATGTTCGGCTATCTAAAAAATAGGATCTATAGAAACCGCATGCATACCATAGAAGAACTGACAGATGCAGTTTTGTCACTTAACAATTATACTAATTGTATGTTATAATTTAAAGTAATAAATAAATTTAGTTAAACACCAGTTAGTACTGAATTGTAAAATCATAATTTAGTAAAGTTAAATTAATTACATTTCATTTTTACAAGCAGAAACACCAATCCATAGTCGTTTATATAATGCGAGTTCAAATATAGGTTACGTTTTCCTTATTTATGACAGATCCGTTTACTTTCTTATGTTCCAACACTGACTTAGTTCAAACCTTCATTACAAACACGCGGCATATACCTACACCCTGTTACTATCTATAGGAGCGGAATTGACAATCATTTTGAATCTCTGTGTATATATTATACTTAAAAAGAGATTAAAATTTTTTTTCATCAGAAATGTTCTTCAAGATTTTACTTTTTCAATATTTACTTTATTAAAAAAAAACTACTTTGTCCAAAACTTTAACATCTTTGTTTTTGTGCAATGATGAAAAAAATGTTTTTGTTTTATCATGACAGGGTCATGATTGTCATACTATTTTCTTACATATTGTTGATGATATTCTTCCCATTTCGGATAACCTTAGATTAAAGTTTTCTTATTTTACTAGATTTTTCAAAAACATCAGTTACATTAGGGATTTACGAAAATTGGATCGTGTATATACCGATGTACCGAAAGCGAAAGGAAATCATAGCATTTACAATATGTTAGAACAGGATAGAAGGTCGGTAGATACCTTATAATTCAATTTTCATAAACGCCTATTATCATACCATACTTCTGTAAATCCTAAAATTATTTTGGACTTTCCCCTACGACGGCTTCATTAATGAAAAGCTATTTACTTTAATTATATTATATTTTCGCTTAAAAATAATAATTCCTCTGCACTCCTTGTAACGTGTGGAATCCTCCAGAAATCAATTTTGGATCAATCTCTGCTTTTTTTGCTCGTTGTATTTGTGATAAATCTGTGAAATTTCCAAGTGTTATAATTACACAGAAGATTATTTTATGAATTTCATACTGATAATGTTCTGGAGCGCGTCACCATTGCATTACATGTTGCGTCTATGGAGTGCACAAAGCCTTACTTAGGTATCTTCATCAATTTCGTATAAATAAATACCTCTCGTTGTTTTTATTGTTAGTGCAATAAGGCAAAAAATTTCACCAATGGAAAGATACTGGTTTGGGTTGATTATTCCGCGAAACGCTTTTGTACCGCATGGCAACTGTGAAATTCTAAGTTTCCTGTTATACTATTGTTGTAATTATAGATAAACAACTGCCTAATTACATCATTGTCAGCAGTGAATCATTTTTATGATCCATTGGATGTAAAGATGTTGCGAACTGATTCGCCACAATATAGCTTTCTATTGTCTTTTGTATAAACAAGGTTTCAACTTATGTAATTGGAAGATATTATACATCAGGTGGCATTCATGCATGGTTTGGTATTTTTAAACGAATTAATAGTTTCAAATTAAAAAATGTGTGTTATGTAGGTGTCAATCATATGATTTTGTGAATTATACTGTTGGGTATGTTAAGTTTTTATTAATTTGCAGATACGATATATGTATTAGGTATAAAAGCGAAAAGAATTGTTTGATTGGAATGTCGGCAAAAAAAAATGCATGAGATGATAGGAGTTTTAGGAGTCTGCGCTGAGATAAGCAGAAACGCAATGTGTGAACTCCAAAAATGAAATAATTCAAAACCTGATACAAGAAATGAATAGTGTGAATTATTATAACTAACAGTTTCTTGCGGGTTTCGCCGTGTGTCAAAACTTTCGCTCGACGTTTCGCTGTTCATACTGACAGCTTCTTCAGGATAACTGAACTGATTCTCCATGGTCCGATATTCTTCTTATATACGCCCCTGGTGCATCCAACCGTGTAGTTTCCGCTCCATTGACCGTGACGGTTCGTAGTAGGCTCTTCCACGTGTTGCTAAGGTGGTACCCTTCTTCTCTGTTAACGGTTTTATTCTTCTCTATTTCTATGGCTTCCCTGATGAGTCTTTCCGTAGTTCTCGGTGGTAGTTATTACTTTTACATTCTTGAAATCCATTTTGTGTCCGGTGTCGTGCATGTGTTCTGCCACCGCTGATTGCTCGGTCCTTCTTAATCTTGCGTTCCTCTCGTGTTCTTTTATTCTTATATCGATGGCTCTTCCTGTTTGTCCGACGTAGCACTATCCGCATTGGGATGTTATCTTGTAGATACCTTCTGTGCGCCCCTTGGGTACTTATCCTTTGCGGTCGGTAGATACTGCTGGATCGACGTTGCAGTCCCGAAGCGTACTTGTACGTTACGTTTCTTCAAATTCGGCCTACTTTTTCGGTGACTCCTGCTATGTAAGGTAAACACGCCATCCCTCTTCGTGGTTCTGTAGTTGTCTCCAGTGTCGTCTTCTTCTTAGTGGCTCTCCTTATGTCGATGTCAGTGTAACCATTCTTCTTTAGTGCTTTCTCCAAATGTATCTTTTCACTGGTAAGATGTTGTTCGTCACTGATGGTTTCGGCTCTGGATAGCAATGTTTGTATTAATGTCTTCTTCTGCATCGGATGATGGTGAGATCTTGCATGCAGATATCTATCGGTGTGTGTCTTCTTTCTAAATACTGCGTGCTGTAGCATTCCCTCTTTTGTTTTCTTAACCATAACATCCAGGAAAGGGAGATTTCCATTTTGTTCTTTCTCCATGGTAAACTTGATGGCTGGGTGCTGTAAGTTTATGTGTTCCAAGAACTGTTGCAGTTTTTCTTCTCCGTGTTGCCATATTACAAAAGTATCGTCGACATATCGCAGCCAACACTTGGGTTTCATATCATAGTATGAATTATTATATAACCAACGAAAATCAATATGTGTACCTATAGTGCGTGCACTGATAAAGTTGGCAGTAGGTATGATGAACGAAAAATGTTTGGAATTGGAATTTAATATTTGGGAAATAAGTCCTGCTTGATTTGAAACTTTTTTATCGCCTGCTTTCGATTTTTTTTAAATCCAATAGGCCTTTACAACTGATGGGCAAAATAATCCAACTGGTGACCTCCGATTTTGCTAAAATTTTGCAGGCAATGAAAAATAATCGGGCAATATTTTTTTTAATTGCTGATATTCACTTGTAAGGGAGATATAGACCTTTAAAGTTACATCCTAAAACACATTTTCAACGATATCTTTGGAACTAGAGAGATATCGATCTAAACTAAAAAATTGGCAACAACTTCCCGACAGTAAACAGTAACATCTAAGGCCTCATCGCTACCTATCGGTTCCTTAGCCAAACAATCGACCCTTTCATTAGGGGAGAATACCCACATATGCTTCCCCCGTAAAAACTTAATTGTGTTACCTTGCCCCTGCAATTCAGCGCACAACAGGGCATCCAACACTTTGGTATACCATTTCCTTTTACGGATATATAGCTTGTAAAAAACTAAGGGAGTCTGTCATAATGGCAGCCCTCTCAAAGTTACGGTGTACATATTTTAAGGCCTCTACGATCAAGCAGGACTTATTTTCTAAGTATTGAATTTTTTTTTGTTTCTTATATATATTGTCCACTTCATCCGTGGATACACTGTACATTATATATAGTCAAAAGGAAATTAACAAGAAACGGAAATCAGTGAGAAATATGTCCAGCGGATTCTAAAACCAAAGCATGAATATCATTACGAACTCTTTGAAGGGAATTACGAAAAAAATGCGCGGAATTTTGTAACTGAACGCAAAGGAAAAAACAATCGACAAGTGACAAGGACGACCGGGATTTGTCGTCAGAACCGCAGAGAACAATTGCACGCATTCCTCTTGAATCGAAAGCAATTTTAAATAAAGGCACGTTCGTATATATAATATACTCTGCATTACTCACCGTATGGTTATTCCGAACCTTCTTACTTGGATGCTAATATGTACAGTGTGTGACGATGAGCTTCAATTTTAAATGATTATACTGCGACAGTTCTTATGAAATATTTCCTAAAGTATTCATTTCGGCTAAAACGGTTTTTAATATTTATACCATTTTTTCACGGACAATCGATTGCCGCAAAGAAAATTAGGGATTGTTATTTAAGGAAAAAAAAACGAGTTACCACAAATTGAAGATCTTTCGTTTTGCTTCCTCTGTTCCTGCAGTCAGTTTAATATTTCTTAATTTCATCGTTGGAATATGTAGATACCCTATTTGATGCATATTATTTGCAAATGAAAATGAAAAAAATCCATTGCACGACTTTCAAGCGACATAAAAGTTCGTTGAATTACTGCATAACACAAGAATTATTGAAAAAAGTGAATATCTTGTAAAGCATAAAGATTAAGTGTGTGGTATGTTGGATACTTAACTTGACATAGACATTCAGAGTAGAATCCAAATTTGCAATAAAAATACTACTTTTCCTTTTGAAATAACAAAGTTGACAACCACTTCCGGTATAAAGGGAGTATTTTTTTCCCCATTGGCGGGTGTAATCTGAAGGAGGCAACTCGGCCAGAAAGACCTATTGTGCCCCTGTGTCAATTTTAGCCCGCTGAGTCAGGATCCACTTCATCAAAAAAGTTCGCAATCTGGCTGAGAATTAACTTATCGACTCTGGGTTGGTCCAGCCGATCGACCCCAATCGTCCACTGTTGGGCAATCGATAAGGAGGTGAGCAGGAGTTTCCTACGCGCTCCCACACTTCCCTGCACAGGGGAGAGTTCACTAGCTCCACATGCGATACAAGTGTTGATTTGGTGCGCAGTACCCAGTTAAGATTCATGTAAGTAATCTCAATGTGTCCCTGCTCATAAAAACTGCTTTAGGGAGTCTTTCCTCATTCGGATGAAGTCTTAGAGATTTACAGTGTCTTGCGCCGGCAAGTCCATTCCCAAAGGAGCTGCGTCTAGTAGAAAGTTGGGACCTGACAAACGTTTTGATGGTGTCATATCAGCTACCATACGTCGATTCTGGACCTAAGAACGCACAGTGGTTCAGAACGCGAAAAACGCGATGGAAAAATCATATTTTCAACTTCTTCGTACAAAGTTAAAATTGCAGTAATTTAATCTTGAATAGTTGCTCTATTTCATGATGTAAATAATATGCATCTTATTTACATAAGTTTTTCTATATTTGCTTTCAAAGTTCAGTAAAATTGAGACGTTTTTGCGTAATGAAATTAGGGTGTAATTAAAAAGATTGTACCACAAGCAAATGCGCTTATTTATTGATGTCATTATAATATTGTTATACATTGCTAAGTGTATTATTAAGTCGCATTATTTATTATTGGATAATGTTTACCTGGTACAAGAAAATGAATTGTTTGCAACAGGTAATCCGATTATAAAAATTTGCCTTAAGTAGAGGATTAAGTTTAGTTCTACACAACCCTACACGGTAATTACCTCATTTGGCTAAAATTAGCTGCCAATATTTGCCTATTCAGAACTTATAAAAGAAAACTCCATTTAGTATCCGATCAGTTGAAACTCAACTTTGAGTCGAAACTTTATGCAGATTATTCTGTGCGCTATTTTCGAAATTTCTAACGTTAGAGTGGTTGTAAAAGATTGTGTTTTTGTTGCAATAGTTTTTTTTTGAAAAGTTGTAACATAATGGATGTGAAGAAAATAAGTCGATTGGTATTATACGAACTCGCTATGAAGAATGATGATAAATCGACTGAAAGTAAAAAACGAGCAATGTATCGGTTTATACTTGATACATACGGGCTTGCCGAAGAAGACAAATCAAATAAAAATATTTTGTATTGCCTTGAACACATGTTTTTTCCAAGATATTTTCAATATTGGAAATCGTCCAATAGAACATCAAGTGTTTTTATTGAAAAGCATAATGTTTGGCTACAAGAAGAAATTATTTTTCCTGAATCTGTTTACTGCGATCGACCATCAACTTCGGGTATTCGAGGTCGTCCTTCAAAGAGTTTTGTCGAAAGTTCTGTTGTTATAAAAAGGCGTAAAACCGAGGAGCTCCGAAAAAAAAATACTTCCCTGGAAGAACTTGTGCATGCTACTGCAATGAAAGTACGAGAAAGTCAAAATAAAAGTACTGCCGATTTGGTAATTAAAAGTACTTCAACACTACATAATAAGCAAAAAACGTAGATGTGAAAAAATTTCGTACACATGTTACGCGAAAATCATCAAGGGCGCATACAAATGAGGACTTGTTTTGTCGATTAATATTAAGTTTTGATCCATATTAACTGATTCTAGAAAACGGCAATTTGATTCGGATATTTTAGAGTTAGTAAATGTTATTGGGGAAGATGATACTGCATTGGATATATCATCTGAATAGTTTTTCGATTCTGATTAATTATTCACAAAATATAAAATGTAATTGTTTCTTTCCAATTTTTGTTTTGACTAAGGGTGTTGCTGTTCATTCTGTATAAAAACATTTTACTGAAGCAATTTTGTATTTTGGACAAACATTTCTACAATATAATTTGAGGATGTTTTAAGGGTTGTTTTTTTTTATTAACCAAGTACAAATTACTAAACATGTCAAATTTAATGCATTAAGGGGTGCTTTTGACAAACAAATACTTGGAATTTGCAAACTAAACTGTATGATTTTTATAAAAAATATTCTTCGTACTTATATTAAGTGATATCAATTTTTCGCATTTAAGGGTTGTATTTTGTGATAGGTTTTACAAATACGGGTTTTTTTATGGATAATTTCAGATTCAGCATACCCAAAAACATAAACTTACTCAACTTTTAATGTAAAATGTGTTAAAACTAAAGAGTAAATAATTTCGATGGCGTTTTTCGCGTTCTGAACCACTCTGGCGTCCCTTGCTAATGATTTGTACAGCGGTTTAGCCATACAAGTCGAAAATATTTTAACTAAACTAACCTACATCTTCAGACTTACTGCAAAAAATTAAATCTCGCATTTATTTATTTTCTCCCATAAACTTTTAATTGAAGCTCGTCCTGAGACACTCTGTATAGATACATTACATACCACCTAACACTTATATAGTTGCATGCATGCATACAACTTCGCAACAAAAGACATTCGCATGCATGTAGGTACCATTAATGCCACGAATATGCTACACGGTAAAATTTAATCGAACAATTCCGACTTGATATGTGTAGTACGGCCTACTGTTTTGTAGGTGATCTAGTAAATGCGAAACTGCCCAGTTGTTCTGACTAATAGTGTGGGATGCAAATAATGTCTCGCAATCTTTCGGATTTATTCATTTTGTTCGAGTTTCTCTCTTTTTCGTATTGGACGTTTTGTTCTAGTCACAGTACAAATCACACAATTGTAATAAAAGCAAAACTTTAGAGTATAAGACTGATAAGTATTTAAATCAAATTAATTAAAAGACTAATTATGGATATGGAAATGCAATCAGCGTTTTAGTAAAAATTATTAAAGATAAAAACATGAAAAAATGTCACATATTTTTTTACCTTGCATATTTTAGGCATATCGCTTATTACATTGACGTTTAAAAATAAAAGCCAAAAAACGATTATATGCAATGTAATGTTATCTTTTTTTTTACGTCACATTTACAAAGCAAAGTCGCCCAACTGGTCACCCCAGAACTATTTTGTTTATTGATTGTATTCAATTAAACAAACTAACGAGCCCGCATTACGTCTGTTAAAGGAAAATTCAATAAGTTGAGTTTTTCCATAATTGATCTTTCATTACTTATTACCAAGACTCGCACTTCGTAACCGCCTGTACTAACTTGTTTGACGAAGTCTCGGCATTCGGCACACTTCACCAGTTGTTATAAATTTCAGTAAATCATTAATAAATAATAAAAACAGCAAAGGCCCCAAAATGCTGCCTTGAGGCACGCCCAGCGAAATATCAAAGCCGTCTGATAAAACGTTATTAACTTTAACCATGATATTAGGACTATCTATGTACGATTCAAACCAATTTAGTAGCAAGAAATATACCGGTCGATTATTTTTCGCTGCTCTATATGTCTGCAAAATTTTATCAAAATCAGAGGTGACCCAGTTGGGTGACTTTGCTTGTTAGCATGTTTATACTTTATAATCCGTTTTTATGTTACTCAGAATTGGCATAATGCGTGAAAAAAATGCAACATACCCCACGTATTATCGTTTGTTAACTTATCGTAAATATTCCTAGATTTAACGCAATTTTTATTGTAATGACTTCATTTCATATTCATTTATTTAGTCATCAATGTTTGCATGACATATGAATAAAAAATAAACAATACAGTTGTTGTATATAGTAATAAAATAATAACAAAACAAACATTAAACATTAAAATACTTATGAATAATTAAATTCTACACCACTACACCAAGAGCTGTTACAATACTTGCTACCTTTTTGACACATCTGTGACCGAAATAGTGGAAATAGTTAAACAAACGAAAAACAAGAACTTTTACGGTATGACAGTGGCTGTACTGAAAGAAATAGTAACAGTATTGGCGCAACCTTTAACATGTATAATAAATACATGTTTTAAAGAAGGAGTATTTCAACATGAGCTGAAACTGGCTAAAGTTGTTCCGGCGCATAAAAAGAGCAATACTAAGGACGTAAAGAACCACAGGCCGGCCTATAGCTGTACTTTCTGTTATTTCGAAGATCTTTGAGAAAATAATTAAAAATAGGATAGTAGATTTCCTTGAAAAACACAACTTACTAACAGAGTCACAGCATGGGTATAGAAAAGAATGATCCACAGTTACGGCCCTATTGGAGTTTTGGTGGAGAACATCTTCGTGGCGAGGGATAACAATGAGTCTGCAGAAATAATGGCATGTGACTTAAGTAAAGCTTTCGACTGCGTCTCCCACGATATATTACTGCAAAAACTTATGGCACTATGAAATCAGAGGAAGAGCATATGATATTCTAAAATCGTATATTATGGATCATAGAGAACAAAGAGTTTGGTGGCAGAATACTGTATCTGACTCAAGATCTATCAATGTTGGAGTACCGCAAGGATCCATATTAGGTCCTCTGTTATTTGCTGTTTACGTAAACGATATGCAAATAAGATCTTATGCAGCAAAACTATCATCTATGCTGACGACACCATTATACCTACAATAGGCACGAAGTATGATATGGAAAACATGAGGAAGGACGCACTAATATCTGCTAAAATATGGTTTAACACTAACAAACTAAAGTTAAACACAACCAAAACTCAAATCAAATAACATGGAAAAATCATGTCGATTTCTTATGTGAAAAATTAAGCAGAGCCATATATACTATACGAGCCATTAAATATCCCTCAACCAGACATGCAGCGAGACTCACCTACTTCGCGAACTTTCATAGCGTGCTATCTTACGGCATTGCGGCCTGAGGTGTCTCGACGCACAGTGGGCGAGTGCTGATCCTGCAAAAGAAGGCAATTAGAATATTGTGTGACTTCAACTATAGACAGTCATGCCGTGATGTCTTCAAAAACGAAAAAAATACTTACCATCATCAGCATCTATATCTTGGCCTGTGTAAAGTTTGTTTGTTTTGTTATTATTTTATTACTATATACAACAACTATATTGTTTATTGTTTATTGACATGTCATGCAAGCATTGATGACTAAATAAATGAATATGAAATGAAGTCATTATAATAAAAGTTGCGTTAAATCTACGGATATATTTACGATAAGTTAACAAACGATAATACGTGGGGTATGTTGCATTTTTTCACGCCTTATGCCAATTCTGAGTAACATAAAATGGATTATAAAGTGTGAACATGCTAACAAGCAAAGTCACCCAACTGTGTCACCTCCGATTTTGATAAAATTTTGCAGACATATAGAGCAGTGAAAAATAATCGACCGGTATTTTTTTTTTTTGCTGCTAAATTGGTTTGAATCGTACATGGATAGTCCTAATATCATGGTTAAAGTTAATAACGTTTTGTCAGACGGCTTTGATATTTCGCTGGGCGTGCCTCAAGGCAGCGTTTTGGGGTCTTTGCTGTTTTTATTATTTATTAACGATTTACTGAAATTTATAACGACTGGTGAAGTGTGCCGAATGCCGAGACTTCGTCAAACAAGTTAGTACAGGCGGTTATGAACGGCGAGTCTTGGTATTCTAATAACTAATTAAAGATCAATTATGGAAAAACACAACTCATTGAATTTTCTTTTAACAGACGCAATGCGGGCTCGTTAGATTGTATTGAATTAAACAAAATAGATATTCCCAGTGGAACAGTGGCAGGATTTCTTGGATTGAAGGTCGAAGCTCACCTTCTGTGGTTTGATCATTGGTAGCTGATCGTAGCGTCTAAATTGAACAGATTATGTAATTCAAAATTTAAAGCCAATATTAGGTTCAAATTCTCTATTAACTGTTGTTGCCGTGGGATTGCGATCGTTTCATTTATGGATTTTAGTTAAAGATTATCGTTTAATTAAATTAAGAATTAGACCCTGCAACGCCATCTGGCAGCTAAGTTTCGTACTTCTTGCTGGTTCCAACGCATCTTAGTCACGTGATAGTCAGAGTAATGTCCCATTTTTCGTTATTTATTTCCAAATTATTAGTAATTCATTGTCCGTTAAAATAGCTTTTCATTGTTCAATTGTTAGTTCAAGTTTCATTTATTAAAACCTTTTCTTTTGTGCAAATTATTCCGCATTGTTAGTTTGTCAGTGACTGATTTGATTAACGTTACGCATTTTTCCCGTTTCCGTCCGCTTCTATCTATCTATCTATCTATGACCTTAGCTCTATCAGTTCGCTCCGTGAAAGTTTTATTTAAGAACCACGTTTGTTGTGTGATATTGTCACGTGAGGAACATCCAGTATCGAGTGCATTTTCTGTTTTACTTGGGGCTGCCAGGAGAAGTGTTTGTTGCATCGATATTTTCCTGAAAAGGGGTTTATAAGCAGTAGCGTAAGCCGCCATCTATTTAGTTTAATGGCATCATCTTTAGGTCACTGGTAAGCTGACTTTTCTTTCGGTTGTTAACTTTATTAGTTTTGGTAATCCGGTCCTGTCGTTTAGGACCTATTTTGTTTTGGTTTGAACTTAGGGGGTGAAAGAAGTACCTAGTTTGAGAGCGAACGAACCCTATAACACTGTTTACTATGGATTAGTGTTTCCAGTATTAACAATTATTATATATGATAGTGGTTTGGGGTCAGGCATGTAGCGCGATAAAAATCCGCTGTAGACCACTACAGCGAATTTTTATAATTCAAACAGAATTATCTCATCGATTATTTTTCACTGCTCTATATATGCTCTATGATAAAATTTTATTAAAATCTAGGGTGACCAGTCGAGTGACCTTGCTTGTAAAAGTAACGTAAAAAAAAAGATAACATTACATTGCATTTAATCGTTTTTTGACTTACGTTTTTCGTATAAACGTATTGTTTTTATTAATTTTATTTGCGACCGTATTATGTAAAGCTGTACTGACTGACTCTCCATTTTTCATTATACAACACTGATGTACAACAGCGGAAAGTCATGTTTACGTATGCAAATCTCTTCTTCTCAAAAATATACGAATGCTGCTACATACCTGTTCTCTCGTATAAGCGATTGCAGTGATTAATTAACGGTCTATAACCGTCTTTCACTCGCAGTTGTACGGTATACATGCATATACATAAGGGAATAAGGAAAGAAGCACTGAGCTTAGGTGTTCTCGATCATCCGAATCTCTGGTTATTTTTCGCAGCGCCACAGTCGTGCCAAAATGGTTGATGCCCTCCTGGCTACGACTTCTTCGTTTTGCTCGGTTTTCGGTGGATGTCGCTTGCAGAATTCGAGGGCCAACGTCATGCGGTGCTCTTGGCGCCAAAAATCGACCACCAAATAGGTGCGGGAATGCGTTTTGCATATTCGCACGTCTACAGGTGCTCCACAGGAGACTGGACGAGACTCGGATTACAAATCTATTTCCATTAATGTAAATAAAAAGAGCTTCATAGAATCTAACGTTGTATAATCTGAAATTAGTTTTAAAGTTATCTAACTTGGAAAGGGATTGATGGTGGAGTCATTTAATGTTAGTGTTGCTGGGCTTAGGAATTTCTTCCTAGATCTTAGAGATTTTGTTTCGCATGGAAGGTGAGAGGACTATACTTCGATTTTATTATATACAGGGTGTTAGATAAACATGCGGAAAAAATTCAAGGGGTTATTCCTTGGCTTATTCTAAGAATATTTTGTCCTATGATGATTTTTGAAATACTCCTTTGTTTGGAAGATACAGGGCGAACAAGATTTGCAACAACCATATTCGATATTCGTTGAAATTGTTAATGTAAATAAAAGTATGGTGTACGTCAATGAGTTTATCAAGTACAAAAAAAATGTTTACAATGCGTTGTTGTTTTTTCGATCTCGATCACATGAAGCGGCTGTTTTTTCTAGTAGTGGATTTCATTTGAATACGTCTCATCGGTCGCATTTGTTTAGATTGAGTGACGTTTGGCTGTTTGATGTGTCTTTAATAGTTAATGAAATCCTCTATCATGATGTATACGAACGCCGAGATGACTGACATGCATTTCATGTATGGACTTGCTGATGGCAACTCATTAGAAACTAGACGATTGTACATTGAACGATTTCCTGCCCATAATGTCCCCGACCGAAAAATCTTCAAAAACATTCATCGACGTCTTCGTGAAACAGGCTCAATGAAACGAAATGGAGGGCCGGGAAGATCAATGACTGCAAGAACGGTACAATTGGAACAGAATATGCTGGAAATGATAGAGGAAGATCCTGGTAGTTCTAACGCGAAAAATGCAAATACTTTGAATGTATGTATGTATGTATGTAAATAGAAGGGTGATGTTACACTGCGACCTAAAAGATCTGTTGTGTCCTCTATTCTTGCTGCTTTACAGCTGGCCTTCCAATCCTATTCCTTTCAGAAAGTGTAAGATGTCAGAGGGCCCCAGTCTAGGTAAGCTCCCTCTTCGATTTCACATGCTCCACAGTGCAACGCCCTCGAGTGCACAGTGCTACGCAGTTTGAGAGGAGGTGAATGGGTGTTTCATCTGTTCCACAAAATCTGCATTCAGGATCTTTTTCCAATCCAAGCTTATTCAGTGTCCTTTCAGTCTACAATGGCCTGGAAGTATTCCTGTTAATATGCGAACATTGTTCTTCTGGTTATAAGTTCCCAGAAGAATTTTACTTTGCCTCATTCCCTGGAGATTTTCCCAGTAACTGAATTTTCTCTGCTCCATTTCTATTTTTATTTTAGTATTGTACTGCTACTTAACCGCAAAGGGTTAGGCCTTTCTTCACTCTGTGTGACCGTAACCAGCGGAGGTTACTTTATTTCTTTTGTCTAGCTCATTTAATTTGCCTAGGCATTCCCTACTTTGAATGTAAGTCATTGGACAGTTTGAAACATTCTTAGGACAATTGTTGTATCCATACACATTCAACGCGTTCAGGCACTACTACCTGCTGATTTTCCTCCACGTATTGCATTATGCCAATGATATCAACATTAGTTCGCATCCCTCTATTCCGGCACAGATTCTTTTTACCGATGAAGCCAGTTTCTCAAGAAATGCAATAAGGAATTTTCATAATAACATGGGCAGATGAAAATCGGCATGAGGTATTTGAAATTGTTTTCAACATCAATTCTCGCTTGAATTTTGGGTTGGAATTGTGGGTGACTATCTAATTCCGTATTACAACAGAAAGACTTACTGGCGTGGGTGTACCGGCAACTTTTTGGAAGCAACGCTGCCTGAGTTTTCTGGAGGATAGCACATACGCGACAAAGAATTGCAATGTGGTTTATGCACGATGGAGCACCACCACATTCAGTTTGGTTGCTCGTAATTTTTTTACAGCAACAATCGGAGATCGCTGGATTGGTCGACGGTGGGCCCACGCAAGGCCTGCTCGATCCCCAAACTTAAACCCCTAGATTATTTCTTCTGGGGATCTCTGAAGTCAATAGTTTACGCTACTGCAGTGGAGAATTTGGACGATTTGCGAAATCGGATAATTGCTGGGTGTAACTCAATTAGAAACGACCTTAGTGTGTTTGAAAGAGTTCGCCAGTCAATGATGAGAAGATTGAATGCTTGTATCCAGGCTGGAGGAAGCCATTTCGAACGTTTATTGTATAGATTGAGCAACTTTACATGCACTTTTTGATAATAAAATGTTGTTACTGTCGCAAATCTTGTTCGCCCTGTATCTTCGAAACAAAAAGGGGTTTTTCAAAAATCATCACAGGGCAAAATATTCTTAGAATAGACCAAGGAATAACCCTTTGAATTTTTGCCGCATGTTTACCTAACACCCTGTATAATTAATATTATTAATAATATATTTATTGTATCATTATTTATTAAGTACTTACTTTTTTTCAATAAAATTTTACGACATTGTAGTTAAGGGCGAGTACAATTGTTAAAAAAATGTTAAATATATCTTTCTTTAACCGAAATAAAAAATTGTGAATTTATTATATATATATTTAAATATTATATTTAGACAGACCGATTACCCGTATAATTGTCTGATTGTTTATATATTTTAATATTACAAATGCGTACTCTTGGAAAGCCAATAGTACGCATTGTAAAAGCTAAGTATATAAGAGGGATGTTAAAACTATACCTAACATAACGCCAATGATAAACATCACCGCTCTGGTATATGAGGATTTTTGTGTCTAATTTTAACCTATGATTGTAGGCGATCACATGCCTTGTTTACCACTACACATTATGTTAATAGTTATTACTGGTAATTGCCTAATTTCACTATTTCTGGTAGATATGCCCAAATCACACATTCCTTTTTTTTCTGGATTTACGTGACATGCATTTGAAAACAATTGCATCAATCTGAAATCGCTTTACTCCTAGACGTCCTCTGGCTTTAAATACAATTATTTTAAAACAACTTAAGATGTCTATAATAATGGCAGTTCATTAATTTCTCTATTATAAAATCTAAGTTATTTAGGGTAATAACCTCTAATTTTAACAAAACACTATAATCATCAACCGTTTACATTATCGTTAAAAATAACTGTAATTATTCTGTTTATCATTCGCGCAACCAGTTTCCAGAAATTATTTTCATATCTGCGTCTATGGTGTGTTCCAAGAAGTGACACGCACATGTATTATACCAGAATACTTCTCGACATTGTCACCAGAGTAAATTACAAAATTAAATATTTTTATTATTAATACATCCTTGCCGTGTGCATGGCATGGTTTATCACACGAGAAAGTATTCCGTAGAAAAAGAGAAAATAATGGGGCATCCTTGTATTTCTTGTTCAACCTTGTTCAACCTTGTACAAAATTATTGGCATACTATTGCCATCTCAGTTATTTCTGGAGCTACTACTAGGAATACCTCCATGACGTGCTTAGAAATAAATTTGATGTTAACCAATTTTTCTAAGGCGTTAAACGTTTTGTCATTTATTTATTTTTTGACATTCTTTGTTTAAAATTTTCTATTTTTTCCAACTAATCAAAAAAAAAATGGAACATTATTTTTCCTAAGTTTCTTTTAGTTATGTCGATCGACTGCATCTTTCTCACCAATCACTTAGAAGGAAGCATTAGAAGTGAGGTAATTAAATGCCACAGAAACAGATACATATGCACTTTCTGTAGACCACTTCAGAGAAAGCATTTTCCTGCATTAAGCAGTCATTAAAATGTTATTATAGTCATTCTGCAGTACTGTTTAACTGTTGAACAGAAGTGCGTACTTTGTTCAATAGTCCTGAAATTTAAATTTTCTACTTGAAATTCTTTAAACATTTTTAAGACTGCCAGCAGTACGGCTAAGAAAGAAGGGTGCATCATTGCCAATCTTGAAAGTCAAGCAACAATATGCGGTATTTGTTATTGGTTGGGTGACCATTTGGACAACACTTCTCAGCGGCTCGGTATGTTCCAGCACCCTAAGAAGCGCTAAAAAGTTAAATAATTTGTTACGAAAAATTGCCAAGGAATTGATTATTTTGAGTTCATTTGGCAAAGCATTGAAAAATTTTGAACACTATGTGATTAGACTATTTTGAGTTAAAGTTAGTTTAGTTTTAGGGTAGCAGTGATCGTTTTTGTTTCTAGTGTGATCATCATGTAATAATTGATTTTGATCGAACAGATGTTTATTTTTAAAGAGAAATATAGAAATAACTCAAGGATATAGATTCTATATAAAGTCAGGATTTTCGTTTTTTTTAAAAAAAGGGCCCCGACATGACTGGTTAAAATTGAGTATATTTAAAGTATTGCTGTTACTAACTGATATTAACTGAAAATGCAAAATGAATATTAAAAATGAAAAATAAAATTAGCTAGCTCAACGAATAAAATTTTAAAAGGGCGCAAAAGAACAATTAATCTCAGAATATTTGATTTCTTTTTTCTTGGCTTTTAGGTCTTTAATATTAAAACATGAATGAATACGACGACGACGTTTCGCTTTATTGAAAAGCTTTTTCAAGTAGATATATAAATAAATGTAGAAATTGTAAATTATAAATAAAATGTTTTTGTTTAATAAATGACAAATTGTTTTGTTTACTATGATTTTGAATATATTATTATGTTTTATTTAAAGATTGCATTTTAAAATAGGCTCTTTTGATTATTGGTTTTTAAATTTTGTAATTAAATAGTTCTTTAAAAATATTTTATTTAGTTATAAAATTAAACTATATAATTTTGTGAAATATTGTATATCGGTTTATCATTGACTGCATTTTTATGTTTATAAATTTGAATTATTTCAAGATATATTACGTGTTTTAAATTTTGTTCTTTGTTTAAATTGTTACGTTGTTGAAATCAAAGGTGTGATTTTGAGTTATTTATGTTTTTTTTAAAGCTGTGAGATTTTTATTGTATTTGTGTCTTTTATTCTATTTTCCAATGTTGCATGGTTTCACCTATATATACACCATTACAATTTTGACAGTCTACTTTATAAACTACGTAAAATAAAAAAACTAAAAAATAAATAAACTATTATAAAATTTAAAAACAAATAATCAAAACAGCCTATTTTAAAATGCAATCTTTAAATAAAACATAATAATATATTCAAAATCATAGTAAACAAAACAATTTGTCATTTATTAAACAAAAACATTTTATTTATAATTTACAATTTCTACATTTATTTATATATCTACTTGAAAAAGCTTTTCAATAAAGCGAAACATCGTCGTCGTATTCATTCATGTTTTAATATTAAAGACTTGAAAACCAAGAAAAAAGAAATCAAATATTATATATACATGGTCAAGATTTAAAGTTTTAAAATTAATCTCAGAGTTGCCCTCGCGAATTAAAACTTAAATCTAACCACGAAAAGTAAATTGTGAGTGTAAGAGAACTGACTTTCTTAAATAACCCAAAAATTGAAAAGGTTTAATTAAAAATAAAAGAACAGAATTTTCAACCCAAAAATTCTAAGTAACAATCAAACATTTATTTTATAAAATGGATAAAATTACAAATTGGCAGAAAAAAAAACCTGAACTGAAGGTTCTGGCCAAAAAAAAAACTGCATGTGATTCTAAATGACAATAGGGCAATGCTATTTCCTATACAAAACAAAAGATTAATTAGTTGAGGAAGATAATTCTAATTATACCAATACAATCACTGCGTTAAAATTAAAACAAACTTAACTTAAGCGTGACAATTTCCAATCAAAAAAAAAAAACAAGAGATGAAAACTAAATTGCAAGCACAAAGTTCTATTCACCCAACCCGAGGTGATTAATAATTAAAAACAAAACAGCAAAATGGAAAAACGGAAAAATTAATTCTTGAAAATATAATGAGAAAATTACAACTAAAATATATATCTTCCTGCACAAAAATAATAAATGATTTTATATCTATAATGTGCACACATCAATATATTAACAATTATTATAAAGCGAATTCCTTGATGGACAATATAAAATTCAATTTATGCAAATTAAAATTACGAAATCAAAATGAAATACAAAATGGCAGCAATGATTTAAAAATACATGTACTCACGGTAACATCTACCAAGGAACTGCTTCACAAAATGCTACAATCGTTTTTCAAACCTTCCACAAATTAATTCTGACTTTGCACGAATAATTTGCAATTTGTTATTATGTTTTTCACCATTTTTCAATGCATTCTAGAGAGTAGTGAGACAGCTCTATAGTTACGGTGTCCCTTATCACAAGGAATCATCCATCATCCGCGTAATTAATAGTTATAAAATTATAGCCAATCGTTGGACAAAGCAGGGGTCCCAAGATACTACCCTGTGGAACGCCCTTATTTACTTTGATGCATTAAATAGAACGGTTTTGGCGTCAGTTTGGATAGGTAGTGAGACCGTTATTGTTTCTACATGATATATAATGAGACGAGTTGCTCTGATTCCATAACACTCAAGTTTTTGTATCAATATTTGGTGATCAATGCTGCCGTATGCCTTTGACAGATTTAATCAAGGAAGGGTTAGGTATCTGTAAAGAGAAGGCAGATTTAGGAATAAAACCTTTTATTTGTTATTGATAAAAAAAAATTATATAAAAATCACAATAATATGTCGTCACCTTAATTCTAAAACCTCGTAACTCCAATTGGTACCTATTTTGACAAATTATATAACTATAAAAACTAGTTTTCATAATTTCAATTGATTAGTTTTAATAAACGCCTCTAGATGCCACCAAATTACATGACATTATTAGAAATATGCGTGGTTTTATAAGTGCAGGTTTTAATTTTCTGTCGTTTCATAAAATTTGCCAAAATAAGTAGGTACCAATCGGAGTTACGAGGTTTTAGAATTAAGATGACGATATATTTGAATTATGTAACTGAAATAATTTGGTTAATTTGAACAAAATTTTGATTAATTATTTTAACAAAAAGTACTACAAAGTTCGCCCACTTTACCCCAAAATGGCACAAAATAAATCTAAAATTTTGTTGACCAGTGTAATTAGCAATTAACCACATCATCATTATTAGTTGCTATATAGACGTTCCTCGGATAGGAATTTATGATATTCTTTCCGCAACAATTTCGACCTTTCAATCGACAATATAAATATATGAACGTACGAGTATTATACACATCGTAATCTCACAGTGTTTCAGACGAAGGTCGATAGAAATTCTACTGGCCTGCTTCTGATGTAGACGCTCTCCGTTATGGCATAATAAAAAACAAAGGACTACCACTATTACCGAGAAATTTACATGCGTTTGGGTCGACCTTATCGATTTAGCAATTGAATCACTCCTTATTCTTTTATATCGGAAGCTTTTTAACCGCTATGAGTTTTTCTGAATAACGATTTTATAATTAACATTATTTGATGTACACCTAATAGAATCATTTTTAGGGAATTCGCACACTAAACCCTGTACAAGATACCAACGCAATCTCTAAAAAGCTTCTCAGAAAGATCTCAATTTCATTTAATATTTTTTAATCATCAACAGGATTAACGGAGAGAAAGCTTTTCGAGTTTGAAGGACGAAACGAACGTTAACTTATCGTTCCAGGAATAATACATCCTTCAGAGAAGTAACCGCATACAATTAAGGTGTATTGGTTTCGAAGAAGATTCTCTATAAATCTGTATTGGCTGCAATTTAGTGTCGTAAAATTAAAAAGAAATAATAACATTCAATGCATCTAGTATATATATATATATTTTTATGTTGCTGAGAACAATAGTACCACTTAGAGTTGTTACGACCTTGAAAATAATTTTGAAATGTACAGAGAATTAGGTAAGCAAAACTCATCTGCATTTTATTATTGATATAGGCTGTCCATCAGAGCTACTTTATCGAGATAAAAAAAAAAATGGTGAAATCAAATTTTAGATTTATCTTACCGCTTTCAAGATATTGAAAAAAAATAGTATATTTCAAACCAAGGGAGGAAAGTGCCCTACTTATGTAAATTGTCCAAGTGCCTCGCAATAATCATTTTACGATCACGTAATATTGAATTACGATTTTTTTCGCAGCCAGTCCAATTTTAACTAATTAAATGTCTAAAAATAATAAAGACATACAGTCGGAGCCCTGTATCCGTGGTACATACATTCCAATTCTTACCGCGGATAATAGCGAACATCTACCAGTTTTCGTTTAAATGCAAGTATGTACACGCATAGATAATATAGATGGCTTTCTTCTGTACAAAACTTCAGTAATTTAAACGATCTTAGTGAAGACAGCGCCAAAATACAGCGCTGGCGGCGGTAGGAAGATAAACTAAATGAAAACACGCCTAATTTGAACCGCTGATCTACAGTTGATATTATCAAATACTACAGTTAAATACTGTAACAACTAAAAAATACAGATTCGAATTGCGTATAATCTAAAACATATTATTTAAAATCAAAGTGTATCCAATTCATCTGTAATTTTTAGAGTTTACCAGTATTTAATTGCATATGATGAATAATATAAAAACCTGGCTCAAATACAGTTGTCAAACTACATTCCTTTAGCCAGACTTGCTATAATATTTTGGGTCGATTTTACAACTTCATGGAAATGATACGATATTTTCGTGAACTTCTTGAGTGGTAATATCTTTAGTTTACCATTGCCAATCCTCTTAATCCATTCATTATATACTTTGAAATTGCAATATATGTAAAAAAATATATCCAACTGAGAAAGTAGAAAGAAAACTCACCAATCATCGGTATATGGAAATCGATGAAGTTTTTCTTCTTTGGATGTATTCCTACATCCAGAAACACAAACTGTAGAACCTTTTCATAATCAATTTTTAATTCTGTAATTAATGCATCACTTGGTAGCAAAAAGTATGTACTTACGAAAAAATAATAAATCTTCCAAATACTAAAACAACAAGGGTACTATATTTTAATGACTTATATACCTAAAACTAACTGATAAGTCTTTTAAACACCACATGATCTGTACCATACTTACAAAAACTAATAAAACATAAAACTCTTAAATAAAAAACGTCCAATATCGTTAAGGGATTATTACACCTGAAATTGACGATTCCACAGTAAAAATCACAACCACGTAATTTCTATCTTCTATCATACTTACAAAAATAAATAAAACTTAAAAACTCTTAAATAAATAACGTCCAAATTGTATAATGCACTTCCACAGATTCTACACCTAAAATTTATGATTCATTTGTATAATTTAAGAATACCCCTCAATTATATTCATTCACTTACGAACTACGAACTTCAAAATACAATAATTGTTCTAAAAAAACGCAAACTGCTGTTTTCTGCTCTAAAACATCACGTAAACATAACCACAACCGTCAAAAAAACAAAGAACAAAAATGGCAATTGGAAAATAGGCTAATGAGCGTACTAGGCAGACGCGCCTCTAAATATCCTGTAAATAGATGTAAATATGCATATTTTAAAAAAAGTTTGAAATTTCGCGGTAGCGATTTGGCGGCATTTACATCAGCGCTTTGCGAGTGGAAGATACACTACTACAATTATTGACCTTGGGTATAAGATGATCCCCTGGTACACGTATGATATTATATACTTGTATTAAGTCAATAACAAAAGGTTAGTCTCTCATTTATTTTTTTATTCATCTTCCTCTTCCTCTGTCGATGAAGTTATAAGTTCCTCCAATTCTTTATTTGGTAATTCCTCTCCATGTTCTTCAATACACTCATGCACTTCCTCTTCCATCAAATCAACGAATCCTTCTTTCATTAAACTGCCTTGCTATGTAAATGATTTAGTTTACTTCCTAATCAACAGTCGGTAAATCTTCAAAGTCGCTAACAACCTCAATCCACAAATTCTTCCAACATGACTTTATAGTCGCTGGTTTTAAATTCATTTATTGCTGTTTTGATAAATGTAATCGCGTCTGCGATTGTAAATGTTTTCCAGCAATCCATAATTTGCAACTCAGGTTCTATATGCATTGATATTCTAAGTCTTTCAAATACAAGAGCCTTATCGCACCGAATAATACCCTGGTCGAGAGGTTGCAAAAATGAGGTAGTATTTGGCGGTAAAAATACAATCTTAATATTTTTATCTTCCATGGCAATGGATTTTGGATGACCAGGTGCATTGTTCATTATTAACAATGTTTTAAAGAGCAATTTCTCCTGTTCCAAGTACCGTTTGACTTCAGGAATGGAGCATAGATGAATCCATTCAGTGAAAAGTGTTGCTGTAACCCATGCTTTCTTATTGGATTGCCAGAACGCAGGTAAATTGCTTCTGTCTTTATTTTTGAGGGCACGAGGATTTTGTGAACGACGTATTACGCCTGGCTTGATCACATGCCCTTCAACATTAACACATAATAGCAGCGTTAACCTGTCTTTGAATGCTTTGAATCCTGGTACCTGTTTTGCTGTTTATCAATATACGTTTTACTGGGCATTTTTTTCCCACAGCAAACCAGTTTTATCCCAGTTGAACACTTGTTTTGGGTGGTAGCCTTCCTCTTCAATAATCCTTTTTAACTCAACCGAAAACGTAGCAGCAGCTTCTTCTTCAGCGGATGCAGCTTCTCCAGTGATCCTTAAATTTTTCAAGTTATATCTGCTCTTGAATCTATTCAACCATCCCCTACTTGCTGTGAATGGTTTTATGTGTTCTTCAGTGCTGCCTTTTTTAAAGTTTTCACAAAGACTTAAGGCCCTTTGCTGTAAAATATTACCACTGATCGGTATATGTTTCCTATTCATATCTTCAATCCATAAATTTAACGCTCTTTCTAGCTTTATTAGTACTTTATCACGTATTGTGGAAGTTTTTTTGGCAGTTTAGGGTGCCACAGAAAAACTAGATCGAATATTCTTCTCTTTTTTTACAATCTCTCGTATGGACGATTCATTTTTACTATATATTCTTGCTACCTCAGCATACGATTTTTTCTGTTGTTGTATTAAATCAAGAATTCGCAGTTTTTCACCAAGAGTTAATACTTCATGTTTTCTCTTAGGTTTTGAGGGACAGATTTAATATAATAACACATGCATCCTACGAGAACAGTTTTATGTCGTACTGTGTGCGGAAAAATAACGATATAAACATGACATTACATAGTTCAGGCATTTTATACAATTTAAAAATGAAAAGTATTTAGAATACAATCATGGCGTTATATCTCGTTATATATTTAGCTGTTTGAAGAGCTGAGCATTCAAATAGGTATTATACCTATACCTACAGTGATATATTGCACTGTAAAAACATCAGTGAATAATGACGAATTGTAACAAGAAAAAGCAAAAAAATATATTTTGAGAACTGTCAAGTTAGCGTCGTTTTTCAAAAAGTGTTCAATAATAGTTTAATTGAAATTTAATACCTAATAATTTAGCAATTATCTCATAAATTGACTCAGACCGGATCGAATGTACTAATGTCATCTATCAATAATGTCACATATTATAAGATGTACAGTTTCATCATGTCAATGTCACTTACTTTAGTGTACTAAGTACAACTTTCCTCCCTCAAATGAGGGAAGAAAGTGATCACCAAGTTGATTGGTTCACGTGATCAAGAACCGTACGAAAACTGCATGTTGGAACAGACCTTATACTTTCTTTGCTCTGATGCTAATAAAATAGCAGTGGGCTGTGATAGATAAATGTATGAAAACTATTCCCTATATAGAGTGCCATGCCCTTACAAATTGAAACAATTGATGTTTTTTTTTTATGTGTCAAACTGTGAGTGCATCTCGGTGTCAGTTACATTATTTTATCCAATATCGTTATAATCTTCCCTCGAACAAAGTTATTTCGAATTTATCAACTTTTTAACAAAGTATGAAGTGTACTTCCAGCGATCAGAAGAATTACCAGGAGGCATAAACGAAATATGAGAGCATCATTTGAACAAAAAACCTCATTACATTAAAAAGGTATATATATATATATATATATATTTTTATATATAATTTTGTGGGAAAATTAGTTAGGTACCATTTATTTAAGTGACAAACAGAACGACACGCAGATAATTAAACATTATTTATGTAAACATCGAAGAAATTAACAAAGCAATTTGCTATTATATTAATGGCCGTCGTTTGGATGCAAATATGTGCTGTTTGAAAAAAGCTTTGAAGTGGACGTAAAAAAGCGATTGGCACAGGTGTGGAATCATTCAGTCCTCCTTTTTAGGTTCAAGGTTGCCTTTATATACATAACCCGCTGTTGTGAGAAAACGATATATCTATTATGTATAGCCTATAGGATTTTTACGATTATTGTACGATTACTGGAGCATTGTAATGTGGTTGCAGTTGTTGCGAAACCTCAATTATTCTGATCAATTATTTTAACAATGTTTAGCCTATCGGTGCACTTTTATCGAAGTATTTATTAGTAATTCATGACGCAAAATTCTTGAGGATGGATTGCTAGAACGTAAGTTGGTGTTCGGACTATTTCCATTGTCTACTGGATTGTTTAGACCCGACGTTTCGGCAGTGTTGCGGCTGCCGTCATCAGGGTAGCCCCCTAGATTTAGTTGTGACGAACAAATTTGACCTTATTCAACACAACTATTCGTTTACATAGTGGCAAACAAATTTTTACTTCAGACCACAAAATAATCTATAGCAACTGATAATGATGATGTGATTAATTGCTAATTACACTGGTCAACAAAATTTTAGATTTATTTTGTGCCATTTTGGGGTAAAGTGAGCGAACCTTGTAGTACCTTTTACACTTATTTCATATCTGTTTTCAGAATTTTTCTATCAGGCAGGGATTCAGAGTGACAAAGCAATGGAATTTTGTCAAAGTATAATGTGTATATCAAATTAAATTGTTTGAAAATGAATTCGAAAGGGGATTTTTGGACTTCAAGAAATGCGAAAATCAATTTAATAATAATAATAATATAACTTTATTGCCCCAAGAGGTCACAACCTAATACAGGACAAAATTTCAGTTTCGATTATTTCCATTAAAAGTTATACTTCATCTTTATTTCTAGTTTTTTTTTTCTTCGCGAAAATCGCGGCCCGCGATTTAGTATAGAAAGGTTAATATGGCCTTCAATGGTTAACGAGTTTGACATACTTGCCAGATAACTTTGAGAAAAAAAGTACCATAGGCAAATAGAAGCTTGTACCATACGCAGCAAAAATGTTAATTTCAAAGATAATCGTTAGAGCCGTTTTCGAAAAAATATCAAAAAACCAAGAAATGGCAAGGGTAGACTCATCGAACCCGTAGGATCTTTTTAATCAATCCTTTGCTGTCGCGTCTTCTAAGGTTACCTAACGCAAATATCAAATATGAATGCTCTCTCGAATATTTTGTTCTTGAGATGGAAAAGAAAAAAGAAGGCATAACATAAGGGTATGTATTTCTCCTACAAGTGAATAGTATTTTAAAAAAAAAGAGGGATAATTGCGGTATACCGCAAGGCTCGGTTCTTGGCCCCTTGCTGTTTTTACTATATATAAATGACTTACCGCAGTTTATTTCAAATGCTCATGTAGTATTATTTGCTGATGATACCACAGTTGCCGTCTCTTCTGATTCCATTGACCGATTCACACAAAGACAAAACCACATATATACATTTTCATCAGAGAAGGTATGCTGACTTTACGATACCTTTGTCAAAATCGGTAAAGTTTCTTGGTATCATAGTTGACAACAACCTGAATTTTGTCGAACATACATCACATGTGTGTAAGCAGCTTAATCAAGTTTATTTTGCTCTTTTCCAGCTAAAATCAGTGTTAGATAGTGACTCCCTGCTGTGTATATATTACTCATTGGTATACTCTGCCATCTCTTACCACATCTTGATGTGGGGACGAGGCACAGGTTACAGGCGTATATTCGTTGCACAGAAAAGACTCTTACGCTTGATGTTCGGATTGGGGCCTCGTGATAGCTGTAGGCAGTTCTTTCGTGCCTACAAGCTGTTAACGTTGCCAAGTATATACCTATACAAGGCAGTAGTGATACATGTTAAAAAAAAATAGTCACCTATATCTTAGAGGAACTACCAAACTAGACAATGTAATATTTGTGTACTGCCCAGACGCCTTACGGCTCTTTTCGAGAAGTCTCCAAAGTATAGTTTTGCCAGATATACAATAACTTGCCTCTGCATATGAGAAACATTAATAACTTAAATGATTTTAAACGTAATTGTAAATTTTTTTAATGATAAGTGCTGCTGCTCTTATGAGGAATTTTTATCATTATAATGTATTTTTGTCTGTATATTTTGTGTTCTTGACTTTTGCTTAATAATAATTATTATCATTATTATTATTTTTTACTGCTCTACATCATGCCTGCAAAAGTTTTATCAAAATCAGAGGTGACCAGTTGGGAGAGTTTGCTTGTTAGTAATTCTTTAGCACAGTGCTAACATGCCCAATTGTAAAAGTCTGCTTGATTTTAAAAAAATCGAAAGTAAACTAAAAATAGGTTTCAGACCAAGCATGGTTTATCTCAAACATATTAAATTCCAATTCGAAAATCTTCTGTCAATTATACCTATCGTGAATTTCATACAGGGACAGCCTGTATGCGTTTGTCGTAAATTAAACTATACGTATGCGGTAACTGAGTTAAATTATGCATAAGATGTAAATAAGAAGACAAGGTATCTACATACAAGAATTGATTTACGAGCTCTGAAGAGAACGAGAGCAAAGGCAAGCCACAGCATTTACTGATGGTAGGTACACACATATATATACGTAGTAGTCTATTACTCCATTCCGTATTCAAACACCACCACTGTGAATGAATTGATTCATAGTTCACGTCCAGCGCGGCTACACGCGACGAACGTGTGTGTGTAGGTCAAGAAAGAGAAATTAACTTTCATGAATACATATACTAGTAGATCCATCCACCACGTAATGAATATTCCTGCGTTATAAATACACCACATTATAAACAACACGGGCGTTATTGGGTACCTACTGTCGATGTCGGGATTTCGATAAATTTTATCAAGACCATTAGATGATGGGTGGAGGTTATTTACCTGTTTTTAGACAATGCAATAATTATGGCTTACGGGTATATTAGGATTAATTGTTTTTGCGATAAAAATCGCCAGGTGTCATTTACCTTCCTTCCTTAACAACACTGACGAGTTTTGAATACCTTTTAAGCATTAAAATATATTAACAGATGTAAGATGTTCCATAGACTCAGAAAAATTATTGTAAAATTTGTATTGTTAAGAAAATGTCTTTATTCTCACTAGAAAGAATATCATGTATAAATAGCAAACCAGTTTACCAATCATAAACATATTTTTATTGTAGACAAAGTGAGGAGAAGATATGATTAATATTATACAAATTATTGTCGAAAATATAAAGCAATATAAAGGAATCTATATCGCAACTATTAAACTCTATTATCTTTAATCTGTGATGACGTGATTACTGCATCCATGCGTTAATATATATACTGGGTGAGTATTTTATCTTGAGACAACGAAATATCTCCAAAACACTGCATCAAATCAAAAAAAGATCTTAATAAGATTTGTTATGATGTATAGGCGGCTCACTGAATGGTGCCGAACTCGACCCCCACCTCGACGACAAAATTTACACGCTCGAAAGCGCGTGTCTCCGATCCAAACCGACGTGGGATACTCCCTTTATACAACATATTTGCAGAAACATTTACAGAAGCAGATTGTAGCTGCTGACGAAAAGAAGCAGTTTTATACATCACTACATTTTATACACCGCTTTACTGCTGTATACAGGATGATTCTCAATATATGCGACAAACTTTAAGCGCTGATTTCTGGGTTATTTTGATTCATAAAAGTTATAAGAACATATGTCCAAAATCGCTTAGTTCTAAAGTTGTACAATGTTTAATAGTAAGTTAACATAATTAATGTTTTATTATAAATTAACAAAATAATCAGTAAAACAAAATTAACTTATACTAACTGTTGAAAATGACCGCCCCCAACTGCAATACAAGCTTCTATCCTCCGTCGAATTGACTGCTGAGTCCGTTCTAAAATACCAGGGGTATTTCGAATTGTTTGAAAAGCTGCGATAATACGATTTCTCAGTTCATCGACATTTTCAATGGAAGTCGCAGTCGTATAAACTAATGATTTAAGGTGACCCCAGAGAAAAAAGTCCAAAGAATTTAAATCTGGAGAGACTGAGGAGCCACAGTTGTAGACCTCCCGTCCTATCCACCGATCTAGATACGTATTGTCCAAAACATCTGCGAGCAACTAAACTAAAATGCGCTGGAGCAACCGTCATGCATAAAATACATTTGTAATCTTAATTGCACGGAACTCTTCCAGCAGTATGGTAACTCTCCTTCAAGAAAATTGCGGTATACCCGCCATTTAATCGCATCGGTAAAAAATGTGGACCTATCAAGTGATCTCCAACAATTCCGGCCCACACATTGACAGAGAATTGATGTTGATGACGAGCATTCACTAGTTCGTGCGGATTTTCTTCGGCCCATATGTGATTATTATGAAAATTAATAATCGCGTTTCTAGAGAAAGTAGCCTCGTCGGTGAAGAAAATTTGAGCCAAATAGTCAGGATTTTGTGCGTTTTTGTGTTGCATCCATTGACAAAAAGCCACTCTTTGCGGAAAATCTGCCGGCAAAAATGCCTGCACCCGTTGAATGTGATATGGATACAATAGTTGATCTTTCAATATTCTCCAAACTGCTGTGGCCTGACTAATGTTTAAAGCAAACGCAATTTTTCTGGTGCTTGTAGTAGGATGTTCCTCAATTTCATTTAGTACCATTTCTTCAACTTGTGGAGTTCTACAGTGAGAATGGGTGCCCGTTATCAGTCGTCCGTTTTTTAAAATTTCCCGTTTCACTAAGACGTCGGTGAAGACGGGCAAATATTGAATGATGCGGGATGATACGGTTCGGGTATCGTTCTTCATAAAGACGTCTAGCAGCACGCGAATTTCCATTGGCAAGACCGTAAAGGAAATGCATATCACACATCTCAGCATTCGTGTAATTCATTTTAGAAAACAGAAATTGGCAATAAACTGAATGAATACTCTGACAACTATTGACAAATATAAACAATTCCCTCTCAACACAATAGTTTTTGAAGAACCAACTGTGATATTATATCGTGTTAGTCATAATGTATAATTTATTATTAAACAATCAATAACTTTAAAACCAAACCGTTTTGGACATATACTCATATGAACTTTTATGATCAAAATAACCTCAGGAATCAGCTCTTAAAGTTTGTCGCATATATTGAGAATCACCCTGTATACTGATGTAAATATACATGTATTTTCCACAACATTCGCACTTCTCTATTATATCAGGAAACTGCTACAAAAAGTAGCAGCTTCTTTTGATGTTGAATAGCTGCTACACACTGCTAACGTTATTAGCTGCTACAAAATAGCAGTTTGCTTCGTATTATAGCAAATCCCATCACTACTCGGAACAAAGAACTTCTTGCTCTGCTTATAATCTAATTACGACGTAAAACTAATATTTCATGAAATATTCCGTGTAGTGTAATTGAAAATCTTTTGATTGTCAATTATCTTTTATAAAAAAAGTTTTAGGAAAAGTTCTTTGTTAAATATCTTTTATCAATTATCGAAAAAACTTTTATAGGATAATATCCGGGCCTGTACACAGAGATTCAAAATGATTGTCAATTTCGCTCCTATATATAGTAACAGGGTGTAGGTATATGCCGCGTGTTTGTAATGAAGGTTTGAACTAAGTCAGTGTTGGAACATAAGAAAGCAAACGGATCTGTCATAAATAAGGAAAACGTAACCTATATTTGAACTCGCATTATATAAACGACTATGGATTGGTGTTTCTGATTGTAAAAATGAAATGTAATTAATTTAACTTTACTAAATTATGATTTTATAATTCAGTATTAACTGGTGTTTAACTAAATTTATTTATTACTTTAAATTATAACATACAATTAGTATAATTATTAAGTGACAAAACTGCATCTCTCAGTTCTTCTATGGTATGCATGCGGTTTCTATAGATCCTATTTTTTAGATAGCCGAACATGAAGTAATCTAATGGGTTAGATCAGGCGATCTTGGTGGCCATCTTTGTGCTCTAACGAACCTGTCAGCAAAAAACTGTTGAAGATATTGGCAGGTTTGTCGAGCAGTATGTGCTGGAGCATTATCGTGCTGAAAATAACCTGCTTCAAGCTCATTTTCTTGTAACTCTGCAATAAACAATTCCAACATCTGTTGGTAACGTTGCGCTGTTACAGTTTCCTCGAAGAAAATTGGCCCTATTATTCGTTGCCTGGACATAGCTAACCAAACTCCAACTTTTACGGGATGCAATTTGCGTTTCTCGAAATTCGTGTGGATTTTCTGCAGACCAGATACAATAGTTTTGTAAATTGATATAGTCTGTTAGATAAAACCAGGCTTCATCCGAGAAAAATGATTTGTTTAGCAAGTCATCGTCCCTTAAATTGTTATTAAACCAATGACAATATTCCAATCGCCTATTGTGATCTAATGGTAATAATTCCTGTACCGTAGAAACTTTATAGGGATGAAAATGTAACTTCTTTTGACAGCTCGTTGCGCTGAAGTGTATGATAAGCCTATAAAATTATAAAATGTAATAAACTATTTCACTTAATGTTAATATTGATTTTTTACCTGTTTGTTGAGCTATTACCACAGATAAATTCCCTTATTTTCTTACAGTATTCAGAAATACTATTATTGGTGATATTAGATGTAAACATAAACGGTTTGAAAAAAATTATAAGATAAATAATCGAGAGATACTACAACACGCACGCCAATGTCGCTAAATGTCAAGAAAATTCATTTAATGTATGAAATTTGTATGTAGCTAACTTCGCTCATTAAATTGGTAATAAGTATAGATAAATTTTTCCGGAAAACAGTTTTTTTCTTACGACAATCATTTTGAATCACATGGTATTCGATATTTTCGTTATTAAATTTCTATACGGATAATCCAATCCGAAATAAACGTTCTCACGAAGTTGTACGGCCCCGCGCCACAGAACACGCCGAAGAAACCGAATTATCATCTCGTCCGCATGCATCATCCCCCCCACCACTCTAGCCGGTTGTCGGCCAGCAGCCGGCCTCTGCTGTGCACCTCCGCGTGCTCCTGGTCAAGCGCCTCGCGCGATCCAACACCCAGTGACCAGACCAATCAGTTTCTTGTTGCTTTCGAACGCATCGAAACGATCGTATTGCGTGCATCGTATACTTTCTGATGCGTATACGAACACACCGAAGTTGTACCGCTCTTGATGCATACGAAAATCATTCGGCTGTTTAACTTTTAAAATAAAATTAAAAAGAAAAACGTGCTTTTATTCATAATCCGGTTATTATTTACACTATAAAAATAATAAATCGAGATAGATAAATAGACAATCGGTGCGCGGCTTCGATACAATAAGTGTATTTTTTCTATCGTTCTGCGAAAAAGTGATAATGTTCCGTTTTAACGTGTCTAATTAAAAAGTGCGTCGATTTGTGGATTTTTATTTCGAAGTAATAAAAAAAACAATTGCTGATGTAGCAGGTATTAGATATTTATGTATATATATAAATAGATCTCTTAAAATTAATCGAGCGAGCTCCACTTTTATTTTACAGTCGAATCGTGGATTTTAAACAAGGCTTCTCACGATTTTCTAAACTCCTAAAATCCCCATTTGAATTGCTAAACAGTCAAAGAAAGTTATATCACTTAACCTGTTTGAAACAGATGTCAGTAAGTCGGCGAGAAAAAGCATTTTTATCCTTATCTTCTTAAAATGCTTCTTCTTATCTTAATTAAAATCCGCGATTCCTCATTGTTTCAATTTCACCCCATCAAAAAAAAAGGCGACAAAAGTCAGATATATATAATCAATCTAAAATACGTAACATACAGTACCATCAACACCGGAAATTATTCCTTTTTTTTTTAATACATTCCACCTCTTGTTACGCAATCTAAGATCCACTATGTGACTGGAACAATTGAAGCTAGAATTAACAAGTATGGTTGAAAAAAAAAAGTGAAAATCGCGCACCGCCGATTTATAACCTAGTCGCCGATTCGAAGAAATTTCACTGGCAAACTTTTTATTTGCCTTTTCGTTTAGTCAAAATTTTTATAAGTCAGTCCTGTCACCTGTATATATACAGTGACCGACATAAATATTGCAACATGTGGGAAATTTTTTTATTATTAAAATATACTAAAACTTTTTTTGGGGAATAGGTTGTGCACGTCTAGAAACCCCAAAATTTATTTTGATACACGTCACGTGACCACTAGTATGGCGGTAAATTTAAAAAATATGCCGTAAATCTGCAAAAAGTGGGGTTAGATGACGTGATATCCCAAAAAAGTTATTTGAAAAAGTTGCTTAGAATTCAATTCTGAGACCGCATGCGAATTTTTGTAAACATATTTTAAAAAAAAATAAAAATCACAATTTTTCCAAATATTGTTTCATTGAATTACATATTTCCATTTTTTTCGCTCTTAGCAGCTCAACTGCAGTAGTATTTCCAAATTTGGTTGATACTCTCAATTTTTGCATAATTAACATAGTGAAAACTGAAAAGTACGATTTCAGTGTGACAATTGTTGTTGCAAGGGACTGTATCTACTAGTAATAAATAAAATTTTACAAACATTTTCTCTCTAAACCACTTAGTAAACATTACTTTTATTGAAGATTATCATATTTTCTTTTTGTTTTCTGCGTTAAAGTGAAATCGGTAGTCTAAAAGCCATAAGACTAAACATCTAAGCCCTCACAATGTTATTGCACGCACCGAAGGTATTGATGTAGGTTTCAAAATTACCAAACTCAGTAGAAATAAATAACCAGTATTTTTAGCTAATGATAGGAATACTTAATAAACATTTAAACAATAACTAGTAGTAATGAACAACTAAAAAATGAAACTCTAAAAATGCATTCCTACTTGTTAGATATACATATCTTCTGTTTCTCATAAGTAAGGTAGGCTTTGAAATTAGAAACAACAAAATAATGTAGTAAACTATTTTAATTTTTTGGCAAATAAGCAATTACTTACTACCATTTTTATTTTACCTATTGTTTATTATTCGTTGTTCTCCAATTTCAAAATCTACTTTAAAACCTTCGGTGCGTGCATGTAGTAGTATCAGTTTTTGACTAACAGTTTCCACGTCAATGCCGTAAACAAACAAGAAATATAATAATTTTCAATAAAAGTAATGTCTGCTAAGTGGCTTAGAGAGAAAATATTTGCAAAATTTTATTTATTACTAGTAGATACAGTCCCTTGCAACAACAATTGTCACATTGAAAACGTATTCTTTTCAGTTTTCGCTATCTTAATTATGCAAAAATTGACAAAACTGTTTGAGTATCAACCAAATTTGGAAGTAGTACTGCAGGTGAGCTCCTAAGAGCGAAAAAAAATTAAATATGTAATTCAATGAAACAATATTTGGAAAAATTGTGATTTTTATTTTTTTTTTTAAATATGTTTACAAAAATTTACATACGGCCTCAAAATTGAATTCTAAGCAACTTTTTCAAATAACTTTTTTCGATATCATGTCATATAACCTCACTTTTTGTAGATTCGCGGCATATTTTTTAAATTTACCGCCATACTAGTGGTCACGTGACGTGTGTCAAAATAAATTTTGGGGTTTCTAGACATGCACAACCTATCCCCCAAAAAAGTTTTAGTTTATTTTAACAATAAAAAAATTTCCCATATGTTGCAATATTTATGCCGGTCACTGTATATACACATATATGGGAAGAAAGTTTGAACAATTTACCGATATTCTGACAGGTATTCAAAGAATTAATATTGGTTTAAATGAAATAAGAAACCTGGAAATACCTTATATCTACATACATAATTACAGTTTGAAATATTTAATTAAGTTCCCATCAGCAATATAATCGCTTTGTATTCGTTTCGCTATTGTTTATTTATACACATGTAATTCGAGTAAGCCTGAGTCACATTTTCAACAATTAATTCTGTAAATACGCGATAGGTATTAGGTTTTCCTATTATTTGTTGTATATGCATGCGAGTGCTGTTCGATTAGCACAATTCATTTCCATGTTTTATTAGCGTATCCAAATAAAAATCCATACGTAAATTTGATTTATTTAGATCGTTCAAGGGATCCCAGAATTGTACATACTATTCATATGTTTGTGGATTAGGTTAGCATGTTGTAGTTCAGTCAGATTCCAAACTCATGCCTCCCTAAAATATCATTTCTTTCTATTATTATTATTATAAATATAATGTTATATTCTCTGTGTTTGCTTAAAATGTAGCTGATGTTTCATCAAGCGCTCAAATTTTCCTAGAGTGTCGCCTCAGATGTGTTTACGTTAAATTAGATGTATTAGATTCGATCACGAAATATTAGAGAGACATTAATTTTGTATTTCAGTGTACAGGTTATTCCCACTGAACACTGCGTCTTTAATTACAACCCTATTTTTGATTTTAGGAAAAAGTGTCTTATGTAAAAGTTTTACAGAATTTAACGCTGCAAAACTTAAAAATATTTTGGACTATACAAGGTGTTCCAAAAGTAGAGAAAAGCATACTTACTGCGTTATTTTAAATGGAACACCCTATATGTTATTGTTTCTGCTAATCCTATAGAGGAATGACAGTAAATTTCTTTCTATTTCCAAAGAAACCTATTATTGGTTTTGTATTTTATTATCGGATACTGATTGACGCTTACTAATTTGAGCCTTCATTTTAGATTCGTAACAGATTGCACTATAATCGCAAAAAACATGATTGTGAACGTCTATAAAAAAAATACACAAAAAATAGAAGTAAGCAAACATGATTTTGTGTTTTTTTTTTATTTTAACATAAACTAACAAGCTTAGGAAATATCATCCATTTAGAGTTTCCATGCATCAAGAACTTCATGTGGCGATGATTTTCAAAATCGAGTACGATTTTGTCAATAGGCGCTTCTTCAACGGATACAAGATAATCCTAATTTTTTTTGCTCGAGTATTATTTTCTGACGAGGCGATACTCACAAATCACGGTACGGTAAATCGGCACAACATGCATTATGTACTGGAGTATCGAAAATCCCCATTGGTTGCGCCAAGTTGAACATCAACATCCTTGGAACGTAAATGTTTGTTGACAATAAGCTTATCGGTCCATATTTCGTCGATGGAAACTTAAATGGTGAAAAATATCGAAACATCTTCCAGAACGAACTTCCAGTGTTACTTGAAGACCTTCCCTTTTGGACGTACGACAAACAATGTGGTTCCAACATGACGGTTGTCCAGCACATTATTCAAGAATAGCACGAGAAGTATTAGATCGAGCCTACAATCGTCGATGGATCGGAAGAGGTGGTCCAGTGTCTTGGCCTGCAAGATCGCCAGATCTTACTTCCCCTGACTTCTTTTTGTGGGGCCTCTTAAAGTCTGAAGTTTATACAGAAGTGCCAACCACGAGGGAAAACATGATTGAGTGAATCACCAACGCTTGTTCAAAGATTACACCGGAAACACTTCTCAGTTGTGTGCAATCATTCTAATTGCGAATAAATAAATGTATTGAAGTGAAAGGGCACATTTTCGAACACATTTTCTGAAATGGGTATGATAAAGTAAAGTTCTTCGTTGTTGAATGGCCTTTTGAAATGTTATTTAACGTTAAAATAAAAAAACAAAATCATGTTTGCTTGCTTCTCTTTTTTGTGTATTTTTTCTAGATGTTCACAATCATGTTTTTTTGCGATTACAGGGCAATCTGTTACGAAAAATCGACGAATACGAATCGAAAAAAGTTTCAAACAAAAACTACATACTTGATGGCGTAGAATCTGAATCTGCAATACAAAATGTTGGTTCCCATTTAAGATTTCAAAGTTGTCCCCCTTCCCACTCTAAGGAGGTAAGGTGGGGGATCGAGTTCGCCACCATTCAGTGAGCCCCCTACATTATAACAAATCTTATTAAGATTTTTTTTTGATTTGATGCAGTGTTTTAGAGATATTCCGTTGTCTCAAAATAAAAAGAAACAACCTGTATATTAAACTTGAAATTTTATTGGATTTATTTAAAATAATATCTACAATATCATGCATGAGTCGTTACGAATTTTATTAGTATTGAAAGAGGTTTGACTTAAGGGCTAATTTAACATAAGCAAAGATATAGGCTGCTATTAAAAAAAATCAAGTTACCTCGGGCTAAAATTAAGCCAATGTTCAAGACTATAGCGGACATCTGTATACAGTTATATCGATTTTAATTTTCATGTTGTATCAAGTCAAGTATGTATGTATGTGTAGTATTTAAAATATGGATATCTAAAACAAATGTATACTCAAACTAGGCTCCCTTGACCGAAAGGTTGCAGCAGGGCCTTTTTTTTTATAAAAGCGTAAATAACACGGTTGTTATTACGCATAGACATATACATAGCAGCTTATATAAAATGATTATTATTATTATTATTATTTTTCTTTGTAGAATTTAAAAATGGAATAATATATAGGGTGTTTCGTTTAAAATAACAGCGTTTTCTTTACGCTGTATAGTCAAAAATAAGTTATGCAGCATTGAATTCTGTAAGATTTTTATATAAGAACATTTTTCCTAAAATCAAAAGTACAGCCGTAATTAAAGATCCAGTCTTTGATAGAAACAGATAGTTCCATCAAAGACTGGGTCTAGATATAAGGCGTTTACGAAAATTGGATTATAAGGTATCTATCGACGTTCTATCCTATTCTAGCACATTGTAAATGCTATGATATCGTTTCACTTTTGGTACACCGGTATATATACGATCCAATTTTCGTAAACCCTTATAGTGAACCCAAAATGAGAAGTACATATGTCGTCATATCCGTTTTGAGCGCTGAAATCGTCAGCAGAGTCTATTATACTAGTTTTAGGGGTGTTCCTGTCACTTTGACAGAAGTATTTGATGTAATTTCTATCGTAAAAAAAATCACCCCCACCATTAATGACTTTAACTAGTTCCTCTATTCCACATAGACATTACGATGAGGACATATATTATGTACTTCTCATTTTGGGGATTCACTCTACACAATAGTACACATACAAAGTTTCAAATATTATCAAACATACCTGCAACACTTGGTCAAGGTTGTTATGTTGTATTGTTTATATTTAATGTATGTTTGGAATATTTAAGCTGTCCAGAATAATATTAGACAATACTATATAGGTAGTTAATAGGTAGTACTTTATAAAGAATTGATTGTGGAATGAATGTTGTTATATTAAGACTAAAATAATCTGATTGTATCATGGTTATATAGTAACCATGAAGAAGTCATGCTGGTTGTTGAAATACGGCATTAAAAGAATGATTAATATTTTATCTTATTTAAAAAAAAAAAATCTAAAATACAGCAGAATTTGGTGTAGGTTTTCGGCTGCTTCACTTGCTAACCGGAAATAAGAAAGACAAAATATAATTTATATAATTAAAGATGCTGTTAGTTTTATATACAGTGCAGTTTTTTTTTTTTTAACCTGACATAAGCTACCTTTCTAATTTGAAAGAGGTACGCTAATACATCCAAAAGTAATATTAGGAGAATTACTTAACTAAGAAAAATTAATTTCATTGCAGTGTTGCCAAATATCGCGGTAGCTACTAAAAAAAAGTGTTTTTTTTTGTAAATGGCAACACTGCATTTTTTTAGCATAATTTGAGAGATCTCAAAATTCTTAATAAGAATTTTGTAGATGTATATATGTTATAGATTCTTTTTTTGTTGGAGTAGCAGTTTTAGATCAATTAGTAAAAATAGGCTAAAATAGTTTTTTTTTAAATCTGACATAGGCCAACTTTATTTTTTATCGTTATTTTAAAATAACATAGTTTCTTTTAACATAAAAAGTTGTATTGTTATTGAATAATTGACGGTTTTTTTTCAATTTCCAAGGCCTACTATTTTTATGTTAGCTTCTTTTTATTTCCTGTCGATTATTTTAGTTGCTTTTGTGATTGTTCTCAAACTGCTACTCCAACAAAAAAAATGTATGATATTTTTTATTGACAATTTAGAGATCTCTTAAATTATTTTTTTTTTTTTTAATACAGTGTTGCCATTTACGAAAACACCTTTTTAGTAACTACTAGGATATTTGGCAACACTGCAATGAAATTATTTATTAATTTTTCTTAATTAAGTAATTCTCTACAATATTGCTTTTGGATGTAGATACTATAACCTACCTCTTCAAATAAAAAAGTTAGCCTATGTCAGGTTTCAAGAAAACTTGGTTTAAATGCTAATATATGCTCCATTGATTTGTTTACTTAAAACATATATGCTATTCATTTTATTTATAGCTTTTATAACTGTTTGTGTTACTGGTTTTTTCTATGTAATTGGCTTTTATTGACAATTTCGCCTCATGAATTTTCATTTTTTGCTAAAATTACCTTTAAAAGGACTTAATTAATTTTAAGACGACACACGTGGTCACAGTAATAGATTTATAGCTACATCGAGAAGTCAGAAATAAATAAATTATTTTTTTTTAATTTTATGAAATGTGTTCTAAAGTGTTAGTTGTTATCACTCTCACACTTGTAAGTGTTTCTTGTTGATCAAATTTGAAGATATTTAAAAAAAATATATATATTTTTAGACAATACTTTTTTTTAGATAGATGATGTTTTTTTTTTGTCTTGTTATAACTCAATTGAGATAAAATTATATATAATAAATTGAATATTCATTTGCTTCGTACTTAAATATTTTTATCTGTAGATCAGCTAAATTCTAAGATTTGGAGAACTAATGATATTGTCTTTTCTAATATCCATAAAAAAAATCAGGATCAAAAATCCTGCTACCAAAATTACTTTTATCTACAAATAAACTGGGGTAACCTTTTTCTTCAAACAAACCCAACACTGCATGGGATTATTTACTATACGGACGACACTGAAATACAGAAAACATGAACGTTTTGAAGAATCAATATTTTAAAAAATAAACCTTCTCTAAACCAATTTAATGAAAAAAAACTTTATTGAATGACGTTGTTTATTAAACACACCTGTCAATTGCCGTACCTACACGAGTTATTAGAACCACAACTTTGAGTCAAAACACAAAAAAAAACTAACAGTAGTCGTGCTGGCACTTGTTATAATAATGATAATCAAAAAAAGATTTTTCAATTATGCGCTTCATTAAACGAGACTCACTCAGCTTCTAGATTGATGGATTTATTTTTTTCCCATCTAGTCGCCACGTCGTCAATCACACACAACGCAGATCTGTACAAAATTGCGTGGATTGCTTTCTTTCCAGCAGAAAAATTGCTTTTAAATTGGTGAAAGTGCTACTGGCATACCTGCCTATATTATGCTCTTACAAAAATAGCCTTTGTGTCTTGTTTGTTATATATACAGGGTGGGAATAAAGTATGGAACTAGGTAAATATCTTATCAAAAAGGAGATGGTGAATTGGTGACATTTTTTTAGATAGTATAATCATGCATAATACATTTTTTTTATTGTATTGGAATATTTCCGAGTCAATCTTTTCCTGGTTTTATACTTAAGTGGGACACTTGTATATTTTTACAGATTTTAATTGGTATGATGTTTCAATTATAGAAAAATGATCTTTAGATGAAAACTGTCAATATAGCTTGTTAAAATCACCATCTTCGTAACTTTACACATCATTATAAATCATAATTGTTAAAGGAAACGAAATTTTAGTTAAATTCACAATAAATCCCTATAGTTATTGCAAACCATATTGTTTTATTAATTTACCAAACCCAATGATATACTTAACATATAGCAGCAATATACATGTATATGTAATACAGAAATCGCCGTAAAGATGGCGCTTTTTCTATTTCACACCAGTAATAATACATATTGGTTACAAAAAGCGCGTGACAATGATGTCAATAAATTGCTATTTTTTTGTTTTTTGATATATAAATAGTCCTCCTTGGAGATATTTTACACTTTATGTTTTAAATATTAGGTGATAAATGTCTCTCGCAAAACGATTTGAAAAATAGCCGCGTGATTTGCTGTAACAACATAATAATAACAAAAGTTTGTTATTTAACGCTACAAGGATAGTTACTTTGAAGAAAGCAACAGATAATACTTGTTAATTTTAAATTAAAATGTTTTTTTTTAACCTAAAAACTTCTGCTTTTATTTTAACCAATTCTTTTGATAGATTTAATATGAAGTAACTCGTTTAGTTTACCTAGGACACTTATTGCCCTAATAACATCGAAGGTTTAAAATAAAATTACCTCAATTGCTAAAACAATGCTTAGGAATATTGTCAAATCTATACATATTTATTTCAACGTTTACATTCTGTTACTTTAACAAACACTTTTGTTTAAGTTTCTTTACAATAAAAACTTCGGCATTTTAAGCTAACTTTTATTTAAATTTGTTGGGCATTCTCCTAGAACGTGCCTCTTGAAGAGTGTTGTTTTTCAAGTAGGTCCCTTTATCCAATAATATTCTACTTCTAGAATGTGCAATACGCTGCAGGTAGTTTTCTTTTATTTTCCTCCTGTGTTCGTTTTTTTGTCTATTTTTTCATTGCAATCATTTTTCCAAATTTTTAACCTTTTTTTACGTCTATTTTTTGTTTCTCTATTTTTAAAAGTTTTTTGTTTTTGCATTTTTGTTTACCTTCCAAACCTTTTTCAATTTGTTTTTCAAACTTGTGTATCTTTTTTTTTTTTGATTTTTGAGCCTCAATAGTTTTTAACTTTTTCTATTTTTACCTTTTTTGCATTTTTCATTTTTTCAATTTTCTTTTGTTTTACCCGTCCTTTTTTGGTTTTTTTCCCTGATTTTTTCATTTTTTTGTCAATGTTTTTTCCAAATTTTCAACCTCTTTTATATATTTGTCTATTTTTCATTTTATTAACAATTTTTTAATCTTCTTCACATTTCTCTATTTTTAAAAGTCTGTTTTTTTCACTTTGCGCTTTCTAAACCTTTTTTAATTTTTTTTAAATGTTGTACCCCTTTTTGTTTATTTTTTTTTTTTTTGTTTTTGAACCTCAATAGTTTAAGTTTTTCCATTTTTATCTTTTTTGCATTTTTTTTCGATTTCTATTTTTATTTATCCCTATTTCTTATTTGTTTATATTTTTCTTTTTTTTCAATTTTTTGTCAATGTTTTTCCAAATTTTCAGCCTCTTTTATATATTTGTTTATTTTTCATTTTATTAACAATTTTTTCACCTCCTTTGCATTTCTCTATTTTTAAAAACCTTTGTTTTATCATTTTTGCACTTTTTTAAACCCTTTTTTACATTTGTTTTTGAAAAATTTTGACCCCTTTTTGATTTATTTTCTTTTTTGATTTTTAACCTCAATAGTTTTCAACTTTTTTACATTTTTACCTTTTTTGCATTTATTTTTAAAATATTTTTTTTTTTGCTCATTTTTGAAGAAAATCAATTTTTTTATTTCTTTTTACAGTTGTATGTTTTTCCATGTTTTTTTTTCCATTTTCAGATATTTTTGCATTTTTTTTTACTTTTTAAAATTTTTCTTTGTTTTCAATTTTCTCCGAACCCAGTTTTTTTACATTGTTTTTTGATTTTTAGAATTTTTCTAATACATATTTCACTTTTTTAATTTTTAGAACGTGTAATACCCCTATTTTGGATCCCATCTTTCATTTATTTTCTTACGGTTGAATATTGAGAATTGAAGCAGTAGTTTTCTATTAATGGTAATGTAAATATCATTTTCAATACTTGAAGACCGATGCTATGGTCAAAACATCGCGTTGGGTCAAAAGGATTGTGTCAGAAATTTAAATAAAAGTCAGCTCAAAATTCGAAGTTTTTTTTATTGTCATTACATTGGGAACGAGTTTAATTTTTTTTATTGAACCTTATTTTTTTGTTAATTTAACATATTTTCTAAGTTATATAATATACATGGTGTACCATTCCAAAAAATAATAAAAATTGGGCATAAGCACTTCCTGTTGGACTAGAAGTGCAGTATTAACTACAACAAAATCAGATGTATCGCGACATTCATCTGCAAAGTTTCATCAATACCATAATTTCCGTTTTGAAGATATACATATTAGCTCGATTCTAATCCGATATATCGTATATGAATGATAGAGTTGTGAGCGTATCATTCATATACGACTGCCTCATTTTAAATGTTTTTCCCTGGCAGATTTTAAAACATTTTTTCTACCTTTTCCACATCGCCAGCATAATAAATAATGGCAATTTATAGTCGGTAGCGTATTTGCGTTATGCGTTCAACAGGAGCAAGGTCTCTTGCTTTTACCATCACTTCTATTCTGCTCTTAAACTGGATGCGACAATCTCTGCGTGCAAGCTAGTTACGTCTGAATTCTTCCACAATACAAAACCCGTGCGTAGTTCTCTCGAAACGATATAGAGAGAAAGAGAGAGACAGAAACGTATGGTATATAATTATAATTCAGCTGTGTTCGACGTTGTGTATCCTCTTGGTTGGGGTATTGTCTTGGAAGGCATACCTATCACAGAGTGTACTTGATGATATAGAGGCATAAGTCTTGCACAGACTACACGCGCGCGTATGTATGTTCTTGTATTAGGCTATTGTAACGTGATGTTAATGTGTTTGAAGTATACCTGCATAATATAACCTTTCTCGCGGTTACAAGGTCACGTCAGTAGTGTGATCGGTTTCACTTTTTCTACAATTGATAAGGCTTCACACTTTATGTTTTGTCGTATTACGGACTTGGTACTGTATCTTACGTATTTATGTAGATTAGATCATGCCAGATTGCGTTATTAAGTTATTATTATACATGGCAAATGAAATTGTGCACTGTATTACTATGAGAATTATATAAGACCGCACAGTAGTGGAATGATTTAAGAAAATAGTATAGCATTTGTTTGTGAATTCAGAGTTTAACGTTTCCAGCTTGGCTCTCACTCCGATAGGTCATTGAAAAGTGTCCCTAAAGCTATGGAGTTGAAATTAAAGAAAATGGGTGCTGCTATCGCATATATCGTAAATATGTTTTTTTCTCAGAATACTAATTATGGACATCCTATAGAAAATCAAAGGCTGATTTCGTTCATTCAGTACAAAGTTAACATTATATTCCCCTTTTGAGGGGATAGTTTTGTTGAGTTGGGTTTAAGGTGCCAACTTGGCTTTTTGTTATATATCTCAGATTGCATATATTTAGGTTTACCATATATATTTTTTTCAGTTTTTTTTTCTGTGTGGTTAAATGAAAAATAAAATCTCTTTGATAGTAGGAGCAATTTGTTATTGTTTATTTTGGGATTAAAATAATTATTCACAGATCAATTTCAGGGTTATTTGTATGTATGTTTCAGCCCTAGTAGTTATAAAAGCATCGAAATATAAAAAAGAATATTATTGCGGCAACAAAATAATATTTAATTGCGGCGTACACGTAGTTCAATTATTATTTTTCCTTTTTTGAGAGGTGGTTTTTTTTTTTGAGTTGAGTTTATGGTGCCAACTTGACTTTTTGTTTTATAATTATGTATTTATTTGGGTTTAGTATGTATTTCTTTAAGTTCTTTCTGTGTGGTAGAACATAAAAATCAGTTTATTTGTTGTACTTTCCAGCCCTAGTAATTATGGAAGTATGGAGATATAAAAAAATAAATTTTGTGAGAATAAATAATATGTTATTATGTATTATCTATTATTACTTTATATATTATTTAAGTCTTTTTTACGGGATATTGGGTGTCAGTATTGTATTGCAAATTGCGCCAGTTACGTATAATATCGAAGGAAATTGTTTGAAAATGGTAAAAAAAAATTAAGAATTTGTTGAGCAACTTTAAAAGCAGGGGAAACTGGTAAAAATATACAAAAAATAAAACGACATACAGAAACATGGAAAACCAATGGGAAAAAATGAAACAAGGGGAAAAGGGATAGGAGATATGGAATGGGGAAAAGGGAATAGGGAAGAGAGAATAGGAAAAATGGAATAAGGAAAAGGGAATAAGGAATAAAGGGAAAAGATATAATGAGAAAATGGGAGTAGACGTAAGGAAAAGGGAAAGAAGAACGGGAAAAAAGAGAAAAATTGGAAAATCAAACATTAAAAATCATATTTACATTAACAATAAAAAAAACCACAGCTCCAAATCTCAGTTCAAACGTAAGAAAATAAGTGAAAGATGGGGGCCGAAATAGGCGTAAAAATAATTAAAATGTGAGCTATTTGAAAAAGTGATGGAAAATTGTAAAAAGAAATAAATGCAAATATGTAAAAAATCAAGAAAATGTTAAAAGGGGGAGAAAATTAAAAAAAAAATATTCAAAAGTGAAGAAAAAGCGAAAAAGAAAAACCAATAAAAGATGGTAAAAATAAATGGGAAAATAAATGCAAAAAGGTAAAAAATAAAACTATGCGGTTAAAAAAATAAAAAAAGATACAAAATTTGATAAACAAAAAAAAAACAAATGTAAAAAACGTAAAAGGTGAGAAAAAAAAAAAAAAAAAACATGAAAAAAAAGTTTAAAAAAGTGAACAAAATGAAGAAAACAAAATTTTTAAAACTAGGCAAATGCAAAGAAGGTGAAAAAAGTGGAACAAGTGTTTAAAAAAATTAAAAATAAGAGAATATAAAATTCTCTTTTTTTATTTTTTTAATTATTAATTTTTTTTTAATATAAATTTTTTAAACACTTGTTCCACTTTTTTTCACCTTCTTTGCATTTGCTAGTTTTAAAAATTAAAGGAAGCTGAAGATTTCGAAAAGAAAAAGAGGAAAAGAGAGGGTTAAAGATGTGTATAAAATTTAAAAAAGGAAAAAATGAAGAAAGATTTAAAAGGTAAAATTAATCGGGGAAATGATTCAAAAATAAATGTAAAAAAGGTAAAAAAATGAAAAAAATAAAACTATAAAGTTAAAAATAAAAAAAAAACAGAAAAAAAACAACATGTAAAAAGGGGAAAATGAACAAACAATTTTTTTAAAACTAGGCAAATACAAAGAAAGTGAAAAAGGATTTAAAAAATGAAAAATAGACCAACATAAAAAAGGGGGTTGAGGATTTGGAAAAAAGAAACTGATAAAAAATAAAAAAAGAGCGAAAAAGAGTGGAATAACAAAAAGAAACTACTTAAAGCGTTTTGCCTATTCTAAAAGTTCAATGTTATTGGGTAAAGGCGTCGATTTAAAAAACAACACTCTTCAAGGGGCACGTTCTAGGAAGATGCCTGACTTCTAGTACATAGAAATAATTCTGAAATTGATCGATGAATAATTATTCTAACCCTAAAACAACCAATAGCAAATTACTCCTATTAAGATAATTCAAAAAGATTTTATTTTTTATCGAGATGTTCTACCATACAGAACATTACTACCATTTGTCTGAAAAAAAATGCTTTTTTTTTAAATAATCGCAAAGAAACAGTTCTTTGGTTTAAAGTGCCAATAAAAATCACCATCTCTACTCATCAGAGAGCCCGATTCTGTGTAAGCGCTTTCTGAGTTTTTAGCGACCTATAAAAACAGAGACAATCACTTTAACATTTTTATGACCAAGTTCTAGCCGGCATTATTTGGTGAAATACATTCTTTCGCATGTACCAAACCAGGATGTTTGCTTCTTTATTTCCAAGAGTGAGTGAGTGCCCAGGTACCTAGATTAGGTATAGATTATTAGCCATCCCTTGACAGTAATACTCATTCGCCTTAATTTCAGCTCTATAGCTTTTGGGGCACTTTTTAATACCTTATCGGAGTAGAGCCTTTTCCTTTTATAATAAACTTGCCTATTTATTGATATTTACATATCAAATTTTCATCAAAGTCGTACCTAATAACCATCGCTCATTATATCATCATTCTATTCTTCAAAAATTCCCTTTTATTCCGGTAGAAATTTCCGAGCGTAGACACCGAGCAAGATTTAATGCAGAAACGCGCGAGATCACTATGGTGACGTCAGGGGTAGTATGGTGCTACAAAGACGACCATTGGATTCCCCTCCAGTTGTCCTCGATCCGTCTGCATGGCGTCCTCACGCAGGCGCACTGGGTGGCCGTTTCGGAATTCCTACAGCGGATGGCCAACAAGCAGCTGGTCCTGCAGGACAACTGCTTCAAAGAGCTCACCGAGCAGCAGAAGGAACTGCTGCTCGAACAGCAGAAGAGGCTGGAATTCAACAGGAGCGTCGCGGAGACGAACAACAAGGTTGGGAGGACGTCGACAAGAATCTGTCCCAACTGGTGTTGAATACGCTAAACAATAACGTGTTGAAGAACGATACTAGTGTGATCGAAGTGCAGAAGAATAATAATAGTTGTAGTGAGAGTTTGGAGGATAACAATAAGGATAATCAGGTGTTGATGTTCAAGTTCGAGAAAGAAGACGATGGAGTAGATTCGAATTTATTTATTAATAGTGATAATAATGATTTATCACCACGGGAGACTGATTTTAATAATATGGCGACGAATCACGATAGGTCACATATTAGTAGTAATAATGATAATAATAATGGATCTAGGAAGAGTTCGTCGCAGAGCGACGAGATAGCCTTGAGACTGCTTAGGAAATATTGCAAATACAGTAGAGATACTTTAGACGACGAGATCTTAAGTGCCATTGAGGCTACAGAGCCTCATCAAGACGATGTCGACGATAAGCCAATCACACCGCCTGCCGTAGTTAGAACGAGGAAGTTGGGCTATTGCCCTAGAAACGAGAAACTTTACGAGAACTGTTCGGAAATCAAGTTCTCCCTAATGGACGAAGGCAACGTGGAAAACGATAGGAACGAGCACGTGTTGCGCTGGTTGAAGCAGCAAAATCGCCAATGCTACTACGCCAATAAGAGGAGATGCAGCTTGCCCACCTTTTCGACCAATAGAAAATCTTCCGTTTCTTCATTCGGTGAGCCATCCCCGACGGACAGTAGGAAGTCCAGTTACGATCAAGTCGGACGGCAAGTCTAGCTTCTCTTCCGGTTTCGAGAGTCAAAAATCTAGTGTGATATCGGCCAGTGACAGTTTGACATCGATATCGCAAAGGCGATCCTCCGTCAGCAACGTGATGAAGTGTCGCAAGAGCAGTGTCACCTCTGACAGTAGTGTGGATAGCGAGGAGAGCGACAACATCGCCACGCACTGGCACAAGATCCTCAAGCGGCATCTGGAGTCGAAGAAGCTGGAGAAGAGGCTGAAGAAGCAGCGCGAAGCATGGGCGAGGAATACGCGAAAGTTGAGTTCCGGATCGGAGAGTTATTCAGATATTTCGACGAAACCGTAAGTATATATATAGAGTAGTTTTTTTTTTTTATCATTCCCAAGCGGTAATTATTATTGTAAACCTCATTGACCGAAAGCGATCATGCTCAATCTAGCGTGTTAAAGGAAATGTTACTACTCGGAATCGTTCCGGGAATGGCTTTTCCTCGATGTGATTAATTGTCTATGTCGATAAATGTATTAATCAAGGGGATTTTTATTGGTCGTTTGTGCGTTGTGTTCTTATTAATATTATTATTTTACTTGCTGTTTATTCGCTTCTCTTCAGGAGATCATCAATCAAATGAAATTGTATAGTTTGAGTAGAAAGCAAGGAGAATGAACTTTTTTGTTTTTCAAAAATCCCAGCAACAACTTAACTTTAATCTTTGAGAAAAAAATTAGATCATTCCTCTTAAATGTATTGTTTTTATCCATTGTTCATCCATGCATTCATAACTAATTGTAAGTAATTCTACGTACACTTCTCGCAGGAGAAATCGGGACACCAGCAATCGTCAATTTTAAAATTTCTTGGGTGTAAATGCAGCTTTTAGAGGATATATTCACTTATCAAAACCATAACTCACATAAATGTATAGAGAGAAAAAGGTTTATATACAGGATGTATTAAATAAAAAAGTAAATTTTGCTTGGGTGTTAACTACACGACATATAAAGCACAAACCCACCGAAACCGGATTTCATCATTAAAGAATAAAAAAAAAGTAAAATTCAGAGCCAAAAATTCTTTAGTCCGAGCCTGATGCAAGGAAACACATGTTAAGCACCCGCTAAACGTGGTATTATGTATAAATACTATACATTGCACTCATTTAGTATTATTCTTAATGGTATGCCGTAAGTTTATTTAACGTCATTCTGAATAAATAAAAGCCCTTGTAAAAATAGCAAAACTGAGGCATTTTAAATTTCTTTTTTTTTATAAAATAAACATTCCTTATTTGTTAAGAGCATTCTACGTAAGTCTACAAAGTATTATTTTTAATATCCTGATAAGACGTTCGAGTTTCACCGGATATGCGACTTCAGTAGTTGCAAAAAACGTAAATATTTTTCTTTTGCTTTGTCGAATCAAAAGTTAGTTGTTAATAAACGGTACCACATGAATCTGAGTTATTTCTTTTGGATTTATTTAATCATATAACGCAAAATGAATTGAATCGAATTACACAGAAATAATTGTAGATACAGAAAATTTGCAAACACGCCTTTTTACTATGATGTCGCGCGAAAATGAATTTATACATTCCCGCGCTGTTGCCGATGCATTAAGCTTCGATTTTCTTTATCTGAAATCATGATCGTCCTGAAAAGGATCGTTTTTTCGAGACGGGAAGAATTTAAATAAAATGTTTGAAGTGGCTTGCACTCCAAGCGGCGATCCACACAAAACTAACAGCGGTAATGGCTGAATGATAGTGGTATGTGGGGGTATACTCGGGACAGCATTTAGGTTGGGCACAGGTGCGGCTCTAGCCCACGGCATTTATAAAATACTTTTTTTCTCGTTAATGCTTATAGATAGACCCCCTGTGCATTAAGACTTTTTGATTGTATATGATTACAGCTGCTACATATTATTATATTTACCTCTATATCTGATACACCCTGTATAAAATAAACAAATCGGAGTTTCGGTGGTGGCGTTTCCTTTAGAAATACCGAATACGAAAATATTCATGCAAAAAAAAGATTCATAACAACGAAGAGGCCTCTTGAATAGACGGCTTCATTTAGAAATATAGTATATGTATTTAACTTGTTTGATGTTATGGAGAGATAATTGTATTTTTAAGAAAACATTGGTTATGGGATTTTAAAATTGCATTACTTGTTAGTAGTTAGTGCTACTTTGATGTTAGTTACTACTTACGTTAACAATAGACAATATGTCAATCAGCCTCCTGACTTTTGGGACAATGTGAATTTTACAGATTTATTGATTACGCTATTATTGTTTAGTATTCTTAAATATCGTATTACTTTAATGTTTTCGTCTAGCTATTAAAAAAAATACCAAAAGCAGTTTTAAGATTTAAAGCAATTAAGTTCGCAAAGAAATTATTTTTTTGTATTAACTAGTCTCCGTTTATTGTATTTTCAAGAAATATATCTTAGTTATCGCCTGTGTAATCCAATATCTTTATTCTATTTTATTGAAACACCTTTGGTCCGTAGCACAGCTCCAGGTAGTAGAAATGAGAAATTATTAAAATTAAACGAATCAAATCCAAAAACAAATATTTTAGCACCAACTGAGACTGACGAACAATATGCTTTCTTACGATGTTTGTTATGTATGTAAATGCAATGATATTGTAAATAATTGTTAATAAATCTGTGCTACGTAAAGTCAGTTTCTAAACAGACCAAGCGTTGGCCATATTTCAAGAAAATAGAACGACATTGGATTACACAGACTTTAGCTGCAATGTTTCTTGAATATACAATAAACGTAGAGTTAATAAAATAAATAATTTCTTTGCGAACTTAATTGCTTCAAGAATTTTATAAATAACCTTAAAATTATTTTTGGCAATTTTTTAATAATATAAAAATTTGATAGTAATGCAATATTTAAGAATATTACCCAACAATAATAGTTAATACATCAATAATTGTGTAATCAATAAATTTAAGAAAATCACACTTTCCCAAAACTAAGGAGACTGATTGATATATTGTCTATTGCTAAAGTAATATTGGCGAGCATAAATCGAACTAAGTGACTAATATCAAAGCAGTACTAACAAGTAATATAATTTTAAAATTCCATCACCATATGTTTTCTTAAAAAAGAATTATGTCTACATAACATCAAATAAGTTAAATACATATACTATATTTCTAAATGAAGCCGTCTATTCAAGACGTCTTTTTGTTGTTAAGTATTTCCGTATTCGGTATATGTAAAGGAAACGCCGCCACTGAAACTCCAATGTGTTTATTCAGTGTATAAACCTTTTTTTCTCTATACATTTATATTTCTGTTTAAAATTGCATTTACACCCAAGAAATTTTAAAATTCTCGATTGCTGGTATCCCGATTTTTCCTACGAGAAGTGTACATACTTTGTACTTTCAATTAATTTGTCATCGTCTACTTTGTCCTTCTCTTTAAGATTTTGTATGTTTATGCATTTATTAAACAAAAAATTTCAAATAAAATAATACTAAATATACACTGAAGCAAAACAAACGTTTTTATTATTATTATTATTTTTCTTGAATACGTCCTACAGATTGTAACGCATGATTTACACCTTCAACCGAACGGAACAATGGTTTATATTATAACTGTACTCTCTCGCGCGTACAATATCTTTCGGTCGCATCTGTTGCCTCCAAAGATAACCCACCAGACGCCCAAACAATATTTACTAACTTAACTTATTATATGTATGTATACTGACTGAGTTAGAACTTTGAACACTTCTCCTGCAGTTGAAAAGCCTAGAATCTATAGATGCGAGCAACGACATAGCTCTCCCGCTAAGAACAGGAAATGTAAAAGTAATAAACGCAGTCGTATTTCATTGCGTTTTAATATTTTAACGGAATCGTTCGAACAGATGCGCCTTTAAACATGTAAAAGCCTTTCTGTATAGCTATAGCCAATATGTCTACGTATATTCTATTTATATACTGGCTGGGCCAATAATAGTGTGGAAAAGTAATATAACACCCTTTCTGTAGAACAGGCAACAAAATATTAGACCTATGTAATAATTGTAACGTATCGGAAGACCTTTAATTTAAAATTATGTGAAGACATACAGAGATTACAGAGTATTCAGTAGAAGAGTTGCGCTATAAGACCCATTTTTTTAATGAAACACCCTGTATATTTTTAAAGATTTAAATATTGCATTGAAGTATTTTTACGAATATAAAAAGTTTTAATTTTTAGCTTTGAGTGCTGGGTTGCCAAGTTATTCAAGAAAAAGTTTAAAATTTCGAAATCGCATGTTGTAACAAAACGTATCACAGTAGCCATAAAGGTGTTAATTTTCCAAAAACAATATTTGGTAATTATGCAGGACAGGAGATGGCCCTACACTCGGGTATAATAAAATGTGATTATAATCTACAGAGTGTTTTTTTGTGGAAGGTCAAATGTATTAATGTTCAAGTGTCATTTATTTCTGTTTTTTTAAAACGGAACACCCTGTATTTTTTTATTTTGTTTTATTCCTTCTTTATTCCCCTGTAACTTGTGTTAATATAATATTATACTTAAAGTTCATGTTTTTCAAGATTTTATGACGTTTACGAAATCAAGTACCAATTATTACTGCATTATTTATTATATTGATTAATAGACTTTGGATAAAAATGACTACTATAGCTGTAAGAAACTTATAGTTGTCTGCCTATCAACAAGACAATAACCTAATACAAACAACTTTATTTTTTTTACATAATGTTTGTAAAGATTGCAACAGGTCACACGATAATAACTGGTGACAATTAACAATAACTCATAGCAAATATGCGAAGTATCGGCCACACTGTAAAAAAAGTTGCAGAAAAATTACGTGGAAAATCGTTGGCAACAAAGTGGCCTACAATTTTACAGGTAAATTTGCTTCATAAGGTAAAATTTCTACCATTTAGTAAATTTCACATGCTGATATGTTTTTCAAAGATTGTACTGTAAAATTCGTATGTAATATTTATATGAACTCTATATTTACCGAACACTGAAGTAATTTTCATATGTATTTTTACGAAGAGAGCAAGCAACTTACCTAATTCTTTTATAGCACCTAATAGGTCATACTGAATCGCTCAACCAGGGATCAAGAATGAACACGCTTACGCGAAACCTACGATTGTTTGTGGCGTACATGATATCATTGAGCCAATAATAAGTTCGACAAACGAATAGAATTACCTACGCGCACAGATAAATAATCCAATAACCAATCACATTGCCGCGTATGAATTTCGTATTTTCCATGGTATCTATAGTTTTACCCGAAAATTCGAGTAAAAACAAATAAATATAAAAGATCCTCATATTTTTACAGCAAAATTAATAGTTCACTAGTAAAATTAACTTTTTAAAGTGCACTAAATACCCCAAAAAAAAATGTCAATTTTACACTTTTAAGTAAATTTTGAGAGTAAATACAAAATTGTACATGTTTTTTCCTGTATTTTCCTTTTGAATTTTTGTCACATCTTAAACTTACATGAAAAAGCTATAAATTTTACCGAAATTTCTTTTTCCATGTTAAATATCCTAGAAAAAACATGTAAAATAAAATTTACATGATCTATTGTGGTAAATTCACAACGTTATTACATGTAATATTCCTGATTTACCATGGCAAAATTACTGTAATTTTTTACACTGCATCTTGCTCTATACACAACGCTACACCCTCTTTATAAGAATTGTTGTATTGAGTGTGGCTAAAGATCCCCATGACTAGATCATTGGAACGGCAACTGGATATAAACTGATCATAAATAAGGCATACCTTTAATAGTGGTAGGTAGATACGATGATAAATATATATGAATACAGCTAAAACCGAATCAACCCCAAATACTAGATACATCGTGAATTACCGGCATCGCAAAAATCGGGAGTGGGGATGTAATATCTATCGCTCGAGTAGGTGAATAAGTAGTAGTCAAATAGGAGCTGCATAGGGAAGCAGTATGAATTACCGTTATTAGGCGGACGTATTCATGCCATTATTTATTACATCTACTTATTGGTGTACTTTTGCTATAATTGGTTATGTCGTGTATTGATTGTACATTTTTATCTAAGCACTTGTTTGGTTGGGACTAATATTGTTTTCTCTATTTTTACCCTTTCACTTATTTTATAAGTTCTAATCACAATTTAGCCCGAGATATTTTCATTACTTGAAACTTATTTTAATTTCCATTTTCGAATCCTTCTGCTTTTCATTAAAAAAACAATTTCAAACAAACACCAATTATTGTGCTGACGTTTACTGAAAATATCAGGGGCAGTTACTAGCAGAAGTAGGTATTTAAATATTACTTAAGAAAAACAAAAGACAGATAATTTATTAGTGACTATTTCGAATGTTGGATATGTGATTATTTTTTTATTTCTAATTATACAGGGTTATTATTGTATAGCACTTTTTAAAAAAAGGGGTAAAAGAAATACATGAGCAATGCCTATATACAATAAATTACGGTTTTAAGTACACGGAGTACCGAGAAAATTATTTTTCTTTATTGGAGTCCGGCCCTGACTCATTTAGCATACCGGTGAACCATCGGTCGTCGCTTCATTTTGAACGTTGGGATTACATTTAGTGTGCACTTGATATTCGCATGGCAGCGTATAGATTTGAAACACGCTACATAAAGTTAACAATCATACATTAGTTTTATTGCAAACATAATAAATTTATTTTAAAACAAATTTAACCTTTAAAATGTACTACTATTTTACGTGATACACGAGTTCATGGCAAAAGCACATCATAAAAAAAAAACACCTGACTGCTTTGTTTGCATTCTGGTGCTTCCGTCTTATCTCAGTTTAAATCTTGTGTAAATAACATCTGCTTTGAATGAATTCACTATGCCTAGCATTTCATTTTTTTCGATGTTTACTTACAGATGGTTGAAATTCTTTTCCTATCAGATATATGTGTATACAAATGGTAAACACAGATGTGGGCCGTCTTTAACTACATTTTGGGCCCTAAAATTTGGAAAATTACAACATGCACATAGAACCGTAATTTTTTGTATATAGGAATTGCTCATGTATATCTTTTACCCCTTTTTTTAAAAAGTGCTATACAATAATAACCCTGTATAGGTAGACACTACGTAAATTTTCTAAATACGCTCATCCTGAACGAATGGATTGCGCTTCGGGAATATTCGGGTGTTCGCATTTAGAATAGCGCGTACGGTATATAGGGTTAAGCAAATGTGTGTCTACACCTGATTTTTGGATAAATTATAGGTTCTATTAAAAGATAACTTTCAGAAAAGTTTTTGTGGCATTTTTATTCTTGTCTGTAACATACTTTGATTTTCAACTACTATCACATGTTGGAGATATGACGTGTTTTAAATGGATCAGCCTGTATCTTTTCGAATAGAAATTTTTCCAAAAAATACAATGATATATGGCTTGGTAGATATGCGGCTTGAAATATTAAAATAAAGCGTTGACTATTAACATCTTTAGTTCCATTACAATCAATCTTATCTCCCATCATTTCTGGACAAAACTGCATCCATCCATCTATGAGGATCATCTTCCCATTGTGTTTACAGTATTTTTTTAATTCTTAATTATAAAAGACAGAGAAATACACGGAACATATTTCCTCCTCTTTTTTCTTGTTTGTATATGTGTATCTTGAAGCGAGGAAAGTATCACGTGTACCTATACAACACCTATAATTCACCGATAAATGTGCGCTAAGAACTGATGCGATGCGTAAAATCTAAGTCACCGTATTATATTGTACCCCATTCAAGTTCACTTTAGTATTACGCGATCTACTTTAAACACCGAATCATTGTTTCAGTGTCACACTGGAAATTATACATTGTCACTCATTTCCTGGTATATTAAATCGTGTGGGCAAATGACAATAGAGATGATATACACATATAAAATATTATAATGCAATCGTTATACATGGACAATACTCCTGTTTGCAATACTTGGACGCTATATACTTGAATTCGCAACCACACGGAGGTCTTTTCTTGAACCGTTAGATTAACATACAATACTTTTTTGTTCCGTGATCGACCTTTCTTTTCTTTCTCTGTGTTTTTTTAGTGTCATGCAATTGTTGCTATATCCTATCCTATATTACTAATAGGTATGTTATCAGGATATCTAAAATTTTCAAAGTTAGTTTTATACGAATTATGATTCTTTATTAAACCGACGCGTAAAATGAATGATATACAAACGGGTTTGATACTTTATCTTCGTGTGTAGTATATACAATTTTACTCGGGTCATTGTCGTCTGGATCTCCTCCGGTAGGTCAAGTGGAGGTCGATGCAATCATTTTTGGAAGTTGAACTCTCGCGCCCCCCGAAGAAGAAGAAGAAGAAGAAGAGTCAACACAGAGATGAAGGAGATGTAATTGCTTTTGTTCGGTAAAAGTTTTCAAAATGCCGTTTATATACAGTGTGTCCCACCGAACTGGGACATTAGATTTTTTTGAACTTCTAGTAGAAATTTGATTTTGAAACTTGCAGTATAGTCATGGCCTACTGTGATCTATTTAAGGAAAATATTTTCAACTTTATAGCACTTTCGGTATACAGGGTGTTGATATCAACTTTCTTATTTTAAATGGAATGGTATAATTTTTATCGGTCTAGTGAATTTGGCGAGCCATTAGCCAACTAGTGTAAGATTCGGTTCCAATCAGCCACTCTGTATAGTAGACCATATATCTTGTTATGTATTTCTGTTAGGTACGTTATATCATTTGTCTGTGGAATGCGCATATGTTATGGTTATGCCGGGGGTTCGACGATAACGTAAACAAGGAGAGGGTGTCGAAGTGGTCGAAGGGAAGTCAGTCTAAATGTATATGTAAAAGAATAAAGGTGTTTTAAGAAAGAGTATTGAATTTTCTTACACTAGTTTATATGAAGATTCCCTATCCCTAAACTCATCCGTTTTTGAGATATTTGCAATTTTGTTGATTTTTTGACGTTTGCACTGTTTCAAGTAAAATTAAATAGCTGATGAGGTATCAGATGTTTAGTGGTTCTACTAATGTCGATGTAAGTACAAAGACGTAGGTAGAAAGTATTATGGCAATAATGACCGAATCACATACAGGATGTTCGGAAACGCATCTCCAATGTGGATACCTTTAAACCAACAAAACTTTTTTATTTCAAATGGAACATGGTATTTGTTACTACACCATTGAATGCAGCGTAAAATTTTACATCGATTGACATTAGGGTTTGGTATACTTATTTTTGATAGTTTTTGAGATATTAGCATTTCTTGCCTAAAATGAGTAATTTCCAAGTAAATCCGAGTAAATAAAATATTTTTTTCCTAAAAAACACTGTATATTATTTTTTAGAATGCTGCGTTATTTTTTTGCATTGTTTGGTTTCCATATCTGAAATATTTATCATTGGAAGTTTTCCAATTATTAGCAAATTTTATGTAACTGTAATTATAAAATATTAATAAGCCATAATTATTATGTGACAGCAAATTACATGATAATATTTTTGCATGCTTATTAAATACATCGAAAATAATTTAAATTAAAAAAAAAACTAAGAAACTATTATTCTGAAAGAACATTTATATTGGACATTTTCGAAGACTTTTAATAGTTTGTTCCTGATTTATGTTATCTGTCTGTATCGCTTAATACCTAGTTTAATACAAAAAGCCAAGAGGCTGCATTGTTTTCGTAGACTCTATGTCAGACGCCTCCTTTACAAAGAAAATATCTGATCTAGTAAGTGAACAATATTTGAAATATTATGGGTGTGTTTAGGATATCTGCTTTAATTTCTCTTTGTATTTTATTTTTTTGAGGTTTTTATTCATTGCAAGTAAGTGTAGGTATCTAATCATTGTTATATTCTTCTAATACTGCATAGGTTTATCACTGCGCAATTTGGTAAATTACTAACAATGGATATCACTTTTGTTTGTTAGCACATCTCATGGCCTACTAATATCTAATAATTAAAGTACGTTCTCTATGACGAAAAGACATTACTATTAGTAAGAAACTAGTGAACATTAGATCTGAAACATAAATATTTAGATAGGTTAGGCAAATAATGTACAGAATGTTTTGTAGGAAAAAACTCATTTTATTTGTTTGAAACTTGGAATTTAGGTATATTTTTAGCATTTTTTTTGCAAGAAATGCTAATACTTCAAAAAGTATTAAGAATAGGTATACCAAACCCTAATGTCAATCGATGTAGAATTTTACGCTGCATTCAATGCTGTAGTAAAAAATACCATGTTCCATTTGAAAAAAAAAGTTTTGTTAGCTTAAACGTATCCACATTGGAGATGCGTTTTTGAACACCCTGTATGTGATTCAGTGATTATTGCTATAACATCTTATAATTACGTCCTTGTATTTACATCGACTTTAGTAGAACCACTTAATATCTGCTATCTCATTTGCTTGTATTTGAAAGAGTGCAAATGTCAAAAAATCAGCAAAAATGAAAATATCTCAAAAACGGTCGAGTTTAGGGATAGAGAACCTTCACATAAACTATTTTCAAATGACTCGATACATTCATTGCACCGATAAAAATTGTATCATTCCATTTAAAATAAAAAAGTTGATATCAACACCCTGTATACCGAAAATGCTATAAAGTTGAAAATATTTTCCTTAAATAGATCACAGTGGGCTATGACTACACTGCAAGTTTCAAAATCAAATTTCTACTAGAAGTTCAAAAAAATCTAATGTCCCAATTCAGTGGGACATCCTATATACTTTCACAAATTTTCATTGCTTTGTCACTTTGAATGAAACCCTAACTGATAGAAAAATTCTGAAAACAGATATGAAATAAGTGTAAAAATTACTACCAACTTCATCCACTGTGCCTCATGCGATAAAATAAATCTGAATTGTTTTGACCAAAGCAAAATTTTGTAATAAAAGTACTCTTGCCTTGTTTCATTCTAAATTTAATTTTTATCATTAGTAAAATACTCCCCAAAAAACATTCTCAGCTATTCGATTGAGATGCGTTTGAGAAAGGAAAAATAAAAAAAATTACTACTCCATCAGAAAACGTTTCTTTTCTTATTCAATTTCAGCGAGATCGATGACACAGCCGCGCAACGATTTTCAAACGAAAATACTCCAATGCAAGTATTTATATATATTATTGATATAATTATATAAATAAACATCGTATATATATATTAGGAATTTGCATTTTCCATTTGCATATAGCTCGAAAATAGATCCGTCGGCCGCTATATTTACCCGCATGTTTACCTAACACACATTTACATTAAATGTAAATACCGTACGCGACCTATCGACGTAATAAAACCATCGCGGCCGGCTATTAAATGGCGACAGCTTTTTCATATAGAAGAGGTAGACTGGCGGACTGAATCTGCGCTCTCTCACATGCGCCGAGTGTCGTATTATCTCTTGTTCCTTCCCGCCCTTTTCTGCTCGACGCATTCGACGGCATTCCTGGGATTCTGTCCTCTACCACCGCTGCTGCTGCTGTTGGTGTACTATTCTTAGATCGTAAATTGGCCTCTTCGATTTTATCGCTATCGGTGCTTTCAAAATAGCAACCCGACTTCGGCAAAAACAAGCTCACTCGCTCGGCATAACAGGAGATCGTTGTCGCGTACGCGGACGGCACAAAAACTTATTGCGGTGGACATCGGGCATCTCCTGAGACTACGACGACGATGCACTACATGGATGGAATACGATGCATACGATTATAATGAGAACAGAAATAGTAATTGATAATACGGCGTGTCCCTATAAGAATGGAAACCGACGATATTACACAGTGATGAGAAAAGAAACACACTTATTTCAAATCTGTTTTCAGAATTTTTCTATCAGACAGGGCTTCATTCAGAGTGACAAAGCAATGAAATTTTGTGAAAGTATATATCGCGACTGCGCGCGAAAAAGGATTTAAGTCATATCTTTTGAAAAATGGGTTTATGTTACATTTCAGATGAGTGAGTTATATTCTTGCACCAGACAAAAGGAGGTAAATCAACAATAAATGCTTTTGCAAATACTGAATTAACTACTTGGGAATAAGTGCTAAAGATCAGCTATTGATATTGTGCGAAAAGGGTTATATCAACATATCGCCATTTACATGACCCATTAATAACGAGGGTTTGTGATATATATGTAAAGAAAAATTTAAGGATGAAATACGTTTACTCATTTTTAAAAAGTTTTGGGAGATGGGCAATTATAATAGGAGAGTTCATCACATTAGTACTTTAATTCAACTGCAAGAAAACAAACGTATTCGAATTCGTATAACTGACATTAGTAAACAAAAATTAAGAACGCAAACAGCAAACTACTATTTCATAGTAAACAGAAAACAAAATAAAACGTGTGAAGATTGTTTTTGCAAAACTTTTAACATTAGCAACAAATTTATAGTGTAATAAGTGCAATAAGTTAAGATGGAAAAGGGGGACAAAAAAATCCAAAGAAAATATCTGATAAAGACAAGACTATTGCACGAAATCATCATGACTTATGAAAGCCATTACATAAGAAAATTTTCAAAAAAGTACGACTCCCAAGCCTATTGGTACCTCTGCTACGAATCAATGGCTAAGAGGACAGGAAATGAAATAGGATCATGCATTTATAAATATCTAACAAGGTATTTGGATTCAAAAGTCACTCGCATAATTATGTATGCGAATTCATGTGATGGTCAAAATAAATCCATCATGCCAGCTGCATGCTTACTTGCTTTGCAAAATTCAGAAACTCTAACTACAATTGATTTTGACTGGGCTCAGTTAATGAGGCAGAGAGAAAATAAAAAAACCTTTTCAAGTACATGAGATGGAAAGAACAGATTTTTTTTTGATTACAATGGTTTGTTTGGTACTTCCTTAACTAATCGTAAATCTGACGTTTTAGGAAATAAATTTAACTGGCCAGAAGTGAGATGGCTTCGATATGAAAAAAAATATTAGAGATGTTTCCTATAAAACATCGTTAGATCCAAATGAAAGTTTGAAAACCGTAATGTTTGACAAACGAGGAAGGTTAAAAACTGAACTCTTGGTACCAAAACTAGCGTATCTACGACTAAATCTCATAACAGTAGAAAAGAAGCAACACTTAATTGACACATTACATTATATTTGAGAATCTCTGTGGGATTTTTATAAGAATTTAAAAACAGAAAAGGACAAGATCGACATGTATCCTGATGCTTCCTCTTCAGAAGAGATGAAATAATCGGTCATGAAGATAAAGTGATGACAAATATCAGAGTTGTTTGTTTCTTACTTTCTTTTTAATAAAAGAGTTAAATCCTTTTTGGTATTCTATTTCATTTCTCGCTATATACTTACCATACCTAGTACATATGCATCAGACCAAATGGAGTTAACTCCGTCAAATTTAAGGTGCATAAAGCATTACTTACACCAATCTTTGGGCATGCAGTATTATACTTTACACTATTCATTACCCAGTAATTACTTTGACAGAATTTCTTTCGCTATACGTTTTCCAATTAAAGAAACCTAACGTGCACTTTCAACTGCAGTTCTCCAATTTGTATGCTTTTTGACTTAACTCCTTTTTCGCGCGCAGTCGCGATATATATTATAATGAATGAAACTAAACTGTATGGGTAATACGGTCTGTTTAATAAAACTACTTAATCACCTCAATATTTCGTCATATATTTTTTTCATCAGGAGGAAATCTACAATATTACAAAGGATATGAACCAATAGTAATGAAAGATGTAAAAATAATACTTACAAATTCAAATATAATAATAAAATTACACGTATTTTAAATTTAGAATTTTTTTAAAACTCAAAAAAACATTTTTGTAAATAAGGTTCATATCCTTTGTAATATTGTAGATTTCCTCCTGATGAAATCATAAAATATATGACGAAATATTAGGCTAAATATAGCTAGGTCCGGTCGGTACTCCTTTTCAAATATTATAATCAGGGTGTTAGGTAAACATGCGGCAAAAATTCAGTGGGTTATTCCTTGGCCTATTCTAAGAATATTTGTCCTATGATGATTTTGGAAAAAAAACCCTTTGTTTCGACGATACAGGGCGAACAAGATTTGCGACAGTAACAACATTTTATTATCAAAAAGTACATGTAAAGTTGCTCAATCTATACAATAAATGTCCGAAATGGCTTCCTTCAGCCTGGATACAAGCATTCAATCTTCTCGTCATTGACTGTCGAACTCTTTCAAACACACCAAGGTCGTTTCTAATTGAGTTACACCCAGCAATTATCCGATATCGCAAATCGTCTAAATTCTCCACTGGAGTAGCATAAACTATTGACTTCATAGATACCCAGAAGAATTAATCTAGGGGGTTTAAGTCTGGGGATCGAGCAGACCATGCGTGTCGACCGATCCAGCGATCTCCATATGTTGCTGTTAAAAAATTACGAGCGACCAAACTGAAATGCGATGTGGTTTATCGTGCATAAACCACATCGCAATTCTTGTCGCGGAATGGTACATTCTCCAGAAACTCAGGCAGCGTTGCTTCCAAAAAGTTCCGGTACACCACGCCAGTAAGTCTTCCTGGTGGAAATACCGATCCAATTAGATAGTTACCCACAATTCCAATCCGAACATTCAACGAGAACTGATGTTGAAAACGATCTTCAAATACCTCATGCGGATTTTCATCTGCCCACACATGGTTGTTATGAAAATTCCTTATTGCATTTCTTGAGAAACTGGCTTCATCGATAAAAAGAATCTGTGTCAGGAATAGAGGGATGCGAACTAATGTTTGCAGTATCCATTGACATAATGCAATACTTGGAGGAAAATCAGCAGGTAGTAGTGCCTGAACGCGTTGAATGTGGTATGGATACAACAAATTATCCTTAAGAATTCTCCAAACTGTCCAATGACTTACATTCAAAGTATTTGCAATTTTGCGCGTATAGAACTACCAGGATCTTCCTCTATCATCTCCATCCGCACATTCTGTTCCAATTGTACCGTTCTTGCAGTAATTGATCTTCCTGGCCCTCCACTTCGTTTCATTGAGCCTGTTTCACGAAGACGTCGATGAATGTTTTCGAAGATTTTTCTGTCGGAGACAGGAAATCGTTCAATGTACAATCGTCTAGCTTCTAATGAGTTGCCATCAGCAAGTCCATACATGAAGTGCATGTCAGTCATCTCGGCGTTCGTATACGTCATGATAGAGGATTTCACTTACTATTAAAGACACGTCAAACAGCCAAACGTCACTCAATCTAAACAAATTCGTCCGATGAGACGTGTTCAAATGAAATCCACTACTATTAGATAAAATTGCCGTTTCATGTGATCAAGATCGAAAAAATAACAACGCATTGTAAACAATTTTTTTATACTTGATAAACTCGTTGGCGTACACCATACTTTTATTTACATTAACAATTTCAAGGAATATCGAATACGGTTGTCGCAAATTTTGTTCGCCCTGTATCTTCGAAACAAAGGAGTTTTTCAAAAATCATCAAAGCTTAGAATAGGCCAAAGAATAACCCCTTGAATTTTTGCGGCATGTTTACCCAACAGCCTGTATATATATAAAGTGATCAGCTTCCAGCAAAAGTTTGCTAACCCCCATTTGCCTTAGTATCTCTTCTCCATGACTAAAAAGTCCTGGTGAAATCTTTTGCTATGCTATGTCACTGACTGTTCCAAGGTTTTTTTGGGAAAAAGTCCAAGTGGGAGTCAAGAAAGTGTATTTTAAGATTCATACTGCCACCCATGGCTTTATATGGAGGCCAGTAGATTGGTAACAATCTCTACGTGGTTTTCGGCTTTACGATTTCCCAAGAAGCCATTGCAAATCTCCTTTTTTACCCGTTGGGTTTCTTATCATTACTCATCACTCAATTTGGACATAACCATGTTTTATGTAATTGTACCTCAATTTTATAGACAATTTGTTCTATTTCTATACTTATCTCCGACTATATCTTAAATCTTTGCGTAAAAAAGAAAAAGTTGATTTAAAATTTTACATAGGAGACAATATTTTACACAATTTGCATAAAAGTACCTGATGAGTTTAATTGACATACCAATTACGTAACAATCGAATTCATAATTCAATCGCATCAAGTTTAGTTTTAAAATAAGGTTAATATGTCCTGATATAATGCGATTTCTCTCTTTGCTTGTCTATTTCAATTTATGTAGAATTGCGTCTTCTGTCGCCACGTTGTCCGCACAAATTACTTGATATGTTCGGCTCGTTCGATAAGGCAATCCGAGCAAATCGAATTTCACACTTTAGAAATTCCGTCGAACAACTGTTAACGAACACCAACTCGATTTGCTATACATACGCGTCCCATACATTTTTTCGATTTTATTTTCACTAAAAAAAAATGATTCTTTCCAAACAGATATGGGACTTATTTTGAGAAAAAGGTAGATATAGGAAGTTTGTATATACAGGGTGTTTTGAAACATCGTTTAAAGATTTTAAGGGCATGTAGTACGATCGAAAATAAGGTTAAAAGTCATAATAAACATATGTCCACAAATTAACTGTTTACGAAATAACAGCGATTTTATCGCAAATGCTTTAGCGGTTTTTATTAAGATGTTATTGCATTTTAACATAAAATAGATTATAACTAAAGAAGATGTTCAAAATGACGTCCTTCTCATTTCAACACAGGTTCTAAATCTGCTTTCAAAGGAAGCGCGCACTCTTTCAAAAAAACAAAGGTTTTTCTTGTATTATCTGGCAACAGTGTTCTATTCCTTAGCGCAACTCTGAAAGATCGTTTACCGGTGTTGCGTACACTAAACTTTTCAAATAACCCCAGATACTAAAGTCCAACGGATTTAGATCGGGAGACCTTGGAGGCCAAGCAATGGGGCCTGCTCACCCTATCCATCTCCCATCAGGAAATTCATTGTTAAGATGTTCCCTAACAGCACGCGTAATGTGCGGTGGAGCTCCATCTTGCATAAACCAGAGGTTCAGTCTTAGATTTATAGGTAAATCTTCCAAAATTCAGGTAGTAAAGTATTTTCCAAGAACTCGAGGTATGCAGGACCTGTTAAGCGTTATGGCAAAACAATCGGTCCTAACAACCGTTCCCCTATCATGCCTAACCAGATGTTTAGAGAGAAACGTTGCTGGTGGCTGGCTTCAACGGTAGCATGAGGATTCTCGTCACACCAAACGTGATTGTTGTGGAAATTAAATATTCCATTTTTAGTAAAACTAGCTTCATCAGTGAAAAGGATGTTATCAGCGAAATCTGGCCGATCAGCTCAGCTGTTCGCAAAAACCACTCACAGAAAGCCCTTCTCGCTTGATAATCCGGAGCAGTAAAGGCTTGTACCCGTTGGATATGGTAGGGGTATAGGAGTTGCTCATGAAGAGTTCTCCAAACAAGATTGCTGCTTACACCCACTTGAGTCTAAATTCTTCTAACACTAGTTTCGGGATTTTCATCAATAATATTCAAAATTCGATCTTCTATCTGTGATGGAGTACATGCTATTCTCTGCCGTCCAGTATCACAAGACCGCTTCTCAAACGAACCAGTTTCTCTTAGTCGTTGAAACGCCGTCTGAAACATCACATGCGAAGGTAGTTGGCCATCAGGAAACGTTTCAGCATAGAAGCGACAAGCTTGTAAAGAATTCCCATTAGCACGATTGTACATGAACACCATATCGCTCATTTCAGCATTAGAATACGCAACCATTGTAATTGCTGCAAATTGCACAAAACGTCAAATGAAACTGTCATAAAACAATAGCTGATAAACACCTGTTTACTGGGATGTGTTATATCTATGTACTACTAGGAACACTAGCTGTTATCTCGTATAAACGGTTGATTTGTGAACATATGTTTATTATTACTTTTAACCTTATTTTCGATCGTACTACACGCCCTTAAAATCTTTAAACGATGTTTCAAAACATCCTGTATAGGTGAAATTGTGCCAACAGAGTATAATAAAGTGTCAGAAATATTTTGTAATCATACAATGGTTTTAGTGATCGGTGTTAAATAAAAATTCCTTTATAGACTTTAAGGAGTTTATGTATGATATATAGTGGAATCGCGGGTCATTTGGGTTTATGAAGGCGCATTTCCTTCTTAAACTCCATGACACTCAACGCGGTTTAGCGAAGATTTTGTTTGCGCAAGCATTTTGAACCAGCACCGACGATTACCGTTATCCACTTAGAAACTTTACACTTTAAGCTATAAAATTTTACATGGCATTCTCATCTACACGACAATTGCATATTCCCATATTATAAATGCATAAAAAATTCATTGCGTGTGAAAACATATTGATATATACCTACAGAGTAAATAAATAAATACCTTCAAAGAAAATATGAATAACGTTTTCTTCAAATCCGACGTCCCATTTTCTCACGACCTAAGTACTTAGGTTAGACACTTGTACAGCGTGTCCCACCGAAGACTGGCTTTACTTGATTACAGCTCTATTTTTGATCTTAGAATAAAGTCTTTTATACAAAAGTTTTACGGAATTTAAATGCTGTATAACCCTAAAATATGTTTGATTATACAATGTGTTCTAAAAGTAGGAAAACTTGCATGCTTACCTCACTATTTTAAATGGAACAGCCTCTATATTATTCCATTTTTAAATTCTATCATCTAATCTAATCATTTCGTCCGGGAAACAATATTTTCTTTCTCTGTATGTAAAGTAAATTTTGGAGTTGCTAGACGTACTGAAAAGATCCCATATATACAGTGTGTTAAAAAAAGGTTGTCGGATATTTTACCCAATTATAGTACTGGTGGAAATAAACAAAAAAGTTTTAGTCAACATGGGTCCGCAATTCAACTGTTTTTGACATATGTCGATTGCATATTTTAAAATAAAAAAAAAAAAACATTTTTCGGTTTTGAGAATAGTTCCCTTTATCAAACAATTGATTGTGACTTAAAATTAGTTCTGTCAGACATCTGTCATCAGATTATTTATCATTTGCGTCAATTTTTTTTTGTTCTCAAATTATGCATAAGTACACAAATGCAGAAATGGCCGATATGCATTTTATGTACGTTCGTGCGAATGGTAATGCCACTGAAGCACGGCGTATGTATGCCGAAAAATTTCCAAATCGGTTGTTACCGAGTGATAAGATTTTCTCAAGACTTCATATCCGGCTGTCCGAAACTGGTTCATTTAAAATTAATGGTTGTTCTGGTAGACCTAGATCAGTTTCTTCTCCCGCAGTAGAATTAAATATTTTGAGACGAGAACTGAACATCAGTCATCCTCTCATTTGGAGAATTCTGCGGGAACAGCAGCTCTATCCCTACCACATTCAACGCGTGCAAGCTCTTACTCCTCTCGATTATGATGCACGTAGGGTTTTTTGTCATTGGGTTTTACGAAAGCTGGCAGAAACTCCTAATTTTGCGACTCGGATTTTATTTAGTGACGAGGCTGGGTTTACAAGAGACGGAATATTCAATTTTCATAACAATCACGTCTGGGCAAATGAAAATCTCCATGCTGTTGTTGAACTGCATCACCAAAACCGTTTTTCGCTAAATGTTTGGCTTGCTATTTTTGGAGACTGTTTAATTGGTCCAGTATTTCACCCTAATCGTTTAACGGGACAAGTATACTTGGATTTTTTAAGAAATGAATTACCCGTTTTGTTGGAAGATTAAATATGTGGTTTATGTACGATGGAGCTCCTGCGCATTTTTCCATCGTAGTTAGAAATTTCTTAAATCAAGATTACAACGAGAGATGGATAGGACGGGGTGGACCAACTGCATGGCCTCCTAGGTCCCCTGACCTGACACCTCTAGACTTCTATGTTTGGGGGCATCTAAAACAATTAGTGTACGCACGATCTGTAAACAATTTGGAAGAACTCAGGCAACGAATCGCAAATTGTTGCGAGGAAATTCGGAGGACTCCAGGAACTTTCGAAGGATTGCGTCGATCTTTCATAAGAAGGTGTGAAGCGTGCTTAGAAATGAACGGTGGACATGTAGAACAATTTCTTTAGTTTTACTTTAAATAAACATTTGTTTAATTTACATTGCGATCAGAATTCCCTTGAAAATTTTTATCCTACTAAAACAATATGCAATCGACTATATGTCAAAAACAGTTGAATTGCGGACACATGTTGACTAAGACTTTTTTGTTTACTTCCACCAGTACCTACTACAATTGGGTAAAATATCCGACAACCTTTTTTTAACACACTGCATATATATTGAAACACGTACAGGTATCTCCGATTCATGGGGTCGATTCATTTATATGCGGGATGTCTGCGAATTTATTGTCGCATAGCTGGAGTATGATTAATTCTTCGGAACGGCTGGTGGAGATGCCGAGAAACGGGCATGTCGCATCAAAATGCGCGTCCTGTCGTGCGAATGGAAATGATGACGACGCGTCCCCCCTGCCTTGGAAGTCGCGCGAAAGATCGGACAAAACGGAGTGTCAAGACCGCGCGCAGAGTGTTCCCATCGCATATCTCCAGTTCGAATCGCTAGTTCCGAGAAATCGGCAGTTTTGTGTTCACATATCACAGATGTGAATAAAGGCTTCTGTTAGTTTCTTGGTAAATCGTTTGCCGATTTAGTAGCAGAAGTTGAAGACTATTTCTATATTTCTTTTTAGAATAGAGTAGGAAAAAATGGATTTATATCAGTTAATAGTAGACTTTTTGAGGGCGGCTCAAACGTTAGGAAGTCTTCGAGCATTTTTAGCACAATGAAGTGATTTCGGTTGTAAAGGGATGTAGAATTGTCTGCAAATGGGATAGTAAATCATACAATTTAGAACAGATTTAGTAAGTTGGAACATAGCGCCGAAATTTGTGGGTTGGTTCAATAAAAATATGTAAGAATAGGTACAGGCTGCTCATAAACCGGGAGCAAAGATGTGTAAGTTCCATAATATCCGCTAAATAAGGTACCAACTGATATGATCAAAATACAAGTGTGATGGTATAAATGTGAATGACGTTTATTCACATTATTATACCATCGTTTCTTAAAATCGCTTCTATTTACAAATACACCATACGATTGTATACATATATATTTTAATTTTCATATGATTAATAAATTTATGCCGTATGCCCCAACTTTTCTAATAATAAGTAAAGTCATAAAAAGATTGGTTAAGTAAATTAGAATAATAACACATGCGTATTACAATCTTAGTGTATTTGAATTTTCATTTTGTCACACGTTTCAATCTTATCCTCAGTTACACTATAAGATAAACATTATGTTATTATACAGGATGATTCTCAATATATGCGACAAACTTTAAACGCTGATTCCTGGGGTTATTTTGATCATAAAAGTTCACAAGAACATGTCAAAAATCGCTTAGTTCTAAAGTTGTACAATGTTTAATAGTAAGTTAATATAATTAATGTTTTATTATAAATTAACAAAATAATTAGTAAACAAAATTAACTTATACTAACTGTTGAAAATGACCGCCCCCAACTGCAATACAAGCTTCTATCCTCCGTCGTATTGACTGGCGAGTCCGTTCTAAAATACCAGGGTATTTTGAATTGTTTGAAAAGCTGCGATAATACGATTTCTCAGTTCATCGACATTTTCAATGGGAGTCGTATAAACTAATGATTTAAGGGAACCCCAGAGAAAAAAAAGTCCAAAGAATTTAAGTCTAGAAACAGAGGAGACCACGGTTGTGGACCTCCCCGTCCTATCCACCGATTTGGATACGTATTGTCCAAAAACTAGCGAGCAACTAAACTAAAATGCGCTGGAGCACCGTCATGCATAAAATACATTTGTAATCTTAATTGCAACGGAACTTCTTCCAACAGTCGTGGTAGCTCCTCTTCAAGAAAATTGCGGTATACCTCGCATCGGTAAAAAATGTGGACCTATCAAGTGATCTCCAACAATTCCGGCCCACACATTGACAGAGAATTGATGTTGATGACGGGCATTCACTAGTTCGTGGGATTTCTTCAGCCCATATGTGATAATTATGAAAATTAATAATCGCGTTTCTAGAGAAAGTAGCCTCGTCGGTGTAGAATATTTGAGCCAATTAGTCAAGATTTTGTGCGATTTTGTGTTGCATCCATTAACAAAAAGCCACTCTTTGCGGAAAATCTGCCGACAAAAGTGCCTGTACCCTTTGAATGTGATATGCATACAACAGTTGATCTTTCAATATTCTCCAAAACTGTGGCTTGACTAATGTTAAAGCAAACGCAATTTTCTGGTGCTTGTAGTAGGATGTTCCTAATTTCATTTAGTACCATTTCTTCAACTTGCGGAGTTCTCACTGTAGATGGGTGTCCGTTATCAGTCGTCCGTTTTTAAAATTTCCCGTTTCACTAAGACGTTGGTGAAGACGGGCAAATATTGAATGATGCGGATGATACGGTTCGGGTATCGTTCTTCATAAAGACGTCTAGCAGCACGCGAATTTGCATTGGCAAGACCGTAAACGAAATGCATATCACACATCTCAGCATACGTGTAATTCATTTTAGAAAACAGAAACTGGCAATAAACTGAATTGAATACTCTATGACAACTATTGACAAAATTGAAATGACAAATAAACAATTCCTCTCAACACATAGGTTTTTGAAGAACCAACTGTGATATTATATCGGTTAGTCGTATTCATAATTTATTATTAAACATTCAATAACTTTAAAATCAAACCGTTTTGGACATATACTCATAGAACTTTATGATCAAAATAACCTCAAGGAAATCAGCTCTTAAGTTTGTCGCGTATATTGAGAATCACTCTGTATATTTTATAACGTAGATCAGTTTTTTTTTAAAAGAGATGGTATTATAACTTTTCCACTTAATTTTAATATGTTGTTTGTACTATTATACTTGACGTTTTCCATACTGTATGTATTATGGCAACATATTATTATTATTATTAAATAAATTTATAAAGTAATTCAGGAGAAATACATTAATTCGTTCATAATAAACTTCGTTTTCCCCAAATCGTTGTAAAAAAGATATTGAAACATAAGAATGAACCCATAAACAAAGTCGACGATTAATATGCTCTCAAGCCTGTATAAGATTGCTTCTACAATATGTATCACATGCACCGTGTTCAATTAGACACGCACGGCTATATTTCGTTGAATTAATGAATGTCAAATGCATCATTTTTATTGCGAAATCCCAATGAGTAATAGTTACACGTTCTGTTTAGATATATCTATGGGGCACGGGTTCCGTCTTAATTGTGTCAATAAAACAAAACAATCGTTATTGAGGGCCGTTAGAATTAGTTCAGGGTATCTATATATGCAATACGGTCGGTCCTTCTCCTATGGTCTGGTCTTAGCCAAGGATTATTTGTTTTTATTTTTTTTTAACGGTGTTGATTACATGGGATGCAAATTGCATAATTTAATACGTTCCTCAACAATATCGGTGCGGTACAATTGTAATTATTATGAAAGGACAAATGTAGATAAGGTATTTACAGCAGATATAATCTATATAGTATAGGTTTAAAAATAGTGATATCTACAGTAAAGAGGAAACCTATCAAGGGCGTCATCTGAATATGCCTGAACATAAAACAAAGTAGTGATAGGCTGCTACAAAACAAACTGCTATTTTGTAGCAACTATATAATATTCAAAAAAGCTGTTACTTTTTGTAGTAGTTTCCTGATATAGTAGACAAGTGCGAATGTTATGAAACATAACATATAATCGTAGCAGTAAAGCCGTGTATAAAATGAAGTGATGTATAAAACTGTTTCTTTACGTTAGCAGCTACAACCTGCTTCTAAATGTTTCTAAATATGCTGCATAAAGGGTTTATGTTAAAAAAGAATATTTTCATGTGATTATTAAATTGAAGAATTTGGTAGGTTTTCGTTAAACAGATTTGAATAGCTTCTCTTATTATTAAAATCAGACTGATATTATTATAATAATTGGCACTGAACTATTGCAATACATGTTTGGTTATATTTTATTCTAGTAGTCACCAACTTTGGTGGTAACTTGTAACTGAAAGACTAACAATAATTTATGTGTGGTGTTGTTATTTATATGAATTTGGGTGGTGATAATAATATAAGGGACAAAGATAAATATATAAATGCTATATTTATTTGATATTATAAATTGAGGAAACATTTTGTTGTAAGAACCAGTTCATGTTTACATTGTGGCACTAACTATGTATCATAAATGCTTCTTACCGCAAAAAAAATAAAAAATGAACTAACAAATATAATAAAGAAGATATTTGTAAAAATACTTATATTTTAGTGGTATGTTAAATAAATAGCAAGCGCGTACGTGGTAAAAAAAACCTTCTAGAAATAACGAATATACGAACATCCCATTCCCTTAAATATATAAAGGGAATGAAGAATAAACAGAATTCTCTAATAACTGCATATTTTTGTCCAAGCCCATCAGGTGGGGACAATTTTATTCCAAGTAATAATAGTTCAATATAAGTTTCGCTGATTAGTTTTCCTAGTTTTTATATCGATTTTGGTTAAGAAATACCTATGCAAAAACACATTTCAATATACTTATATTTGGAAGCAAATAATGGCAATACTTTAAATAATACTTTTATATACTATCAAATGTACATACATAAATCATTAAAGCATAAATATGACAGTTTCCAGTTGAGAAAATCTATTTACTCAAATCTAAAATAGTTATTTTTGTGGTGAAAATATTATGTGTTCATAATGATTTTAGTATATTGATTACATTTGAACTAAAAAAAATTATTTCGTCTAACAAATTCGCGGATTTGGAAAACTGAACAAATTTTATTTTCAATATAAATACATCATCTTTTTGCTTACATATCGGAAGTTATGTTATATTCAATGTGATGCATTTATATTCACATTGAGTAATTATTTTTTTTTGTGTACCAAATCAAGGTTGTCATTTTAGGATGTAACTACTTAGTATTAACACACTACAAAGATCGTGCGCTAAAATGGTGATAAAAACTGCATTGGGTTATAACTTATAAATACTTATCCTTGAACGTCTTCCGCATTTGAACAATTAAAAAACAAACATACTGCACGAGACTATGCAATAATAACAATTTTAGTTCTACTGCGTGCGGCAATGATGTAATAATAGATTTTCAGATTTCACAATAAAAGAAATGTTTCATTTATCGATAATCTCTCATCTCTTGTTTGCTTCTAAAATAAATAAAACATCCATTTTTATTATTAGGTAACTAACAATCTAATTATTAAATCCTATACTATACATATTACAGACAATCGACATAATCGAAAATGCATATATTTAGGATGAATACAATCGAGATTAATAATCATGGTTAAATATTTCATAATTCCGTAGTAAATAATTAATGTTTACTTTTATCGATATTCCCTTTGAATTGAGATGTAAAAAATTGATTTCAAATAATTATAGTTTTAATTTTTCAATTAGCGGAACAGCTAAAATTCTTATCGCAATCGGCATTACATCAAAAGGACTATTACTTACAATTAGAACCACAGAGATAAGTAGGAAACATATATATTTCAGGTGTAATTGTGGTAAATATTGAGACAAATGTATGTAGTATAAAAAAAAACCATCATAATTATACTTCAATTGCGATGTAGAATTTGTTGTTTTAATAATAAAATGTTTTACACGTACATTTCGACATGTTTTACATTTTATCATTCCATATTTTTCGGATATAAAAAAAGGATATTTTGTTCGCAATCATGTTGTTAGGTTCAGTGTAGGTACGATAGGTGTACTAATAAAGGCCGTGTCCTAAAAAGATATAGTCAGTCGCGCAGTAGACTCGAGGGAACACGCCTTGTTTGATTTCTCAACCCATGCAATGTATCTAATTGTAAGCCCAAGTTACAAATTAGTTTTGTTCAGTAAGCGACAGTTTACTTTAAAGTTAAATAATTCCGAGGATTTTAGGCACATGTTAAATATGTTTAGAATTGAAATATGTTATTAAATACGTTTGAAATTGAAATATGACAGGGGAGTTAAATATACAGTGTGTTAAAAAAAGGTTGTCGGATATTTTACCCAATTGTAGTACTAGTGGAAATAAACAAAAAAGTCTTAGTCAACATGGGTCCGCAATTCAACTGTTTTTGACATATAGTCGATTGCATATTGTTTTAGTAGGATGAAAATTTTCAAAGAAATTCTAATCGCAAAGTAAATTAAACAAATGTTTATTTAAAGTAAAACTAAAGAAATTGTTCTACATGTCCACCGTTCATTTCTAAGCACGCTTCACACCTTCTTATGAAAGATCGACGCAATCTTCGAAATTCTGGAGTCCTCCGAATTCCTCGCAACAATTTGCGATTCGTTGCCTGAGTTCTTCCAAATTGTTTACAGATCGTGCGTACACTAATTGTTTTAGATACCCCAAAAATAGAAGTCTAGAGGTGTCTAGAGGTCAGGGGACCTAGGAGGCCATGCAGTTGGTCCACCCCGTCCTATCCATCTCTCGTTGTAATCTTGATTTAAGAAATTTCTAACTACGATGGAAAATGCGCAGGAGCTCCATCGTGCATAAACCACATATATTAATCTGTTAAAAAGTGGCACGTCTTCCAACAAAACGGGTAATTCATTTCTTAAAAAAATCCAAGTATACTTGTCCCGTTAAACGATTAGGGAGAAATACTGGACCAATTAAACAGTCTCCAAAAATAGCAAGCCAAACATTTAGCGAAAAACGGTTTTGGTGATGCGGTTCAACAACAGCATGGGATTTCATCTGCCCAGACGTGATTGCTATGAAAATTTAATATTCCGCCTCTTGTAAACCCAGCCTCATCACTAAATAAAATCTGAGTCGCAAAATTAGGAGTTTCTGCCAGCTTTCGTAAAACCCAATGACAAAAAATCCTACGTGCATCATAATCGTGAGGAGCAAGAACTTGCACGCGTTGAATGTGGTAGGGATAGAGCTGCTGTTCCCGCAGAATTCTCCAAATGAGAGGATGACTGACGTTCAGTTCTGCGGCAAGTCTTCGGGTGCTAATATTTGGGTTGTCTTCTACCCGTCTCAAATATCTAATTCTACTGCGGAGAAGAAAACAGATCTAGTCTACCAGAACCACCATTAATTTTAAATGAACCAGTTTCGGACAGCCGGATATGAAGTCTTGAGAAAATCTTATCACTCGGTAACAACCGATTTGGAAATTCTTCGGCATACATACGCCGTGCTTCAGTGGCATTACCATTCGCACGACCGTACAATAAATGCATATCGCCATTTCTGCGTTGTGTGCTTATGCATAATTTGAGAACAAAAAAAAATTGACGCAAATGATAAATAATCTGATGACAGATGTCTGATAGAACTAATTTTAAGTCACAATCAGTTGTTTGACAAAGGGAACTATTCTCAAAACCGAAAAATGTTTTTTTTTATTTTAAAATATGCAATCGACTATATGTCAAAAACAGTTGAATTGCGGACCCATGTTGACTAAGACTTTTTTGTTTATTTCCACCAGTACTATAATTGGTAAAATATCCGACAACCTTTTTTTAACACACTGTATATATAAAAAAAAACAATCTATTCATTTTGGCAATCACTGTAGAAAGGCTCACATATTCAAATCGCGTAAGCTGTCAGGTGAAACACAAAAAAATGATTAACACGATCGTCCAAGTCCAAGAAAGAGAAAGACGCAAGATGCCACCAGCGTGATAACCAGCGTCTGCTGCTTGGTGTGCCGTATATATCTATTCAGAAACGGAACAATCAATTGCGCCCGCACGTCTAAATATGTAAATTGAGCGACCATTTAGTATTCGCCCGCGTTGCGAAACGTTTCATCATTGCTAATAGCACGAAACTTCCTAACCAACCGGCTGATTATACTCTTACACGTGTGTCTGAGCTTCCGGTTTTTCTACGTATGCACTTTATACGTATTTACTACATACCTCGGCGATGTGACTGCTTCCTTATGCGGTCTCAGTTTTGTTTACTCGCTGTTAACGTATAACTTAACAAGTCGTCATGGTTAGTAACAAAATGTTAAAGTAAAGATCCTTGCTTCCTGACGTAACGATGGTATGTCGATATATATATTCACGCATCCATATACGCACGAACGACGTCAAAAAGTTTTTAGTTTTTATCCTTCCTTTGTGATCTGAAACGCTCCCTAATATGTTCTGCAAAAGTGTCGTTCATTGCGTAAGTTCATTCTATGTCAGCGAGTTCGCATTCATTTAATTGCAGTTCTAGTATACCAATCTTGTGAAAAATTGGAACTAAAATTAAATTTGGAAAGGAATATACTCTTTAACTGATAAAATAAATCAGTTATAGAAGAATAGCAATTAGGTTAATAAGTTGATATGAGCAAATATTACAAAATTTGATGCTAAAGTTAGCTCAAACGATCTATGCGCATTCGTTAGTTTTAAATTAACTTACAATTAGAGACATTAAGAGAAGGGACCCACCTCAAATATTTCAGAAATGGAACGACCCATCGTGTGGTGCCTCAAATGGAAGCTTGTTTTATTATGATTATGATATCACTTGTTCACTTTTTGTTTAGTTTATGATCGAAAAATGATAATTTTCATTCTGTTCACGGAAAAAAAATTGTTGTCAAAAAACCGACAATTGTAGAACAGTTAACTACAATTTGTCGTGGGAATACGACTGGCTACAACTTATCTAAATTTCTACGACACGATTGTAGTTAACGGATTGTATTTTTATTAAATACAATATTGTTGTAAAAATTACTGAAAAATCTATTCCAAGCATTGACACAATAGTGTGTACATTTTAGTTACAGATATTGTACGAAAAATCACCTTATTAGAAAGTAAAATTTAATATAAATGTTCTTATTTATTACTACACTTCTGTATGAAAACATATGTGTTGTGTAATGTTTCAGATAACACTACAATTTTGTAGTAAAGGGTACTAGGTGTTGTATCAATAATAACGCATTTAAATGCAAAATTTTATTCATATATGAATAAATAATATAATATTACAAATAATATTACAATATAAACATATGACATGTAAATATATTTTTTATACATTATGCGAAAAAAAAAAACTTCAACAACATACCATTTAGCAATCAGCAAATCAGCAATAACTCGTGGTATGATGTGCAGGCGCTTATGACATGACTCTGATTTGGTGACCTAAACTGTGTTTACTTATAGACTTCAGAAGATACCTGTACAATTGAAAAGTACTCCTTGAACTTAGCCTCGATTAGTTTTCGAACACCCAATACAAGAGAAGCTCCTTAATGTCATCTGAAGTTAAATTCTTGAAGCATTCTTCATTTACTTCGTTATCTAAAATAAAAATGAGTTAAAATTAGATAACACGAATGTGTTCTCTAACATAAGCAATTGGAAATAGCATAGAAATTATACTCTTAGTTGTTCTTAAGAAGTATTGTTAGTAAAATTTGAACCATCACCCACTATAAGTTGCACACCCAGCAAGATACAGCCACTAGTAGAAATATTTACTTATTGTTGGATTAAATTAAATTTATATCGTTTCCAGTTAAGACAAATATGTTTACATATATTCCCGATATATGTGCCTACTTATGCTATGCTATAATATTATTAAACTTTCAATTTGTCTTACCTTTAAACATATCCAGTAGTCTTTCCAGGTTCCACTGTTGCACTTTGATTACAACAAACTGATCCATCGCTCCGAAATTAGGTATATCTAAAATAGGTGCATAAACCACGTCAACAACTCAAAATGCTCAAATGGCCGTGTAAACTATGATATAAACTGACTATCCGTTAAAAATTTGATGAGGCTGTATTCGAATAACGCCCTCTGACGACTGCAGTATCTCAGTGTTAGCTTTTGCCAATCTAATTCGCCATTGGTGTATTTGAATTAGACCACTTATTTAGAAACAAAAATATCGAAAAAATTTCTGCCAAAAATTGCCACAATCTTGTCGTGTATGTCACGACACAAACATTGTTGAAAAAAAATGTCACAGTTGTGTGAAATTATACAACAAAAGTTTAACCACAATTTTAATATATTATTTGCGAAAACAACATGTAAAAATTAACAAAAATCTGTGATAAGGTTATATAATTATGCTAATTACTGCCACAATATTGTTGTATATTTTTCCAAGAGAATTTTTTCCGTGTACAATCTTACAGTCAGTTGGGCGTAGAAAGCGTAAACACAAAATAAAAGATGCCGTTAATTTTTGACAGCTGTCATATTAGTTGTAGTTCCCACGCTATTAAACATATCTTTTATGACATTATCGTAATCACGCGCTCTAACAGTCTTCATAAAAATGTAAAAAGTTGCTACACTACAACTTATTCTAAGCGATTCCCAAATAAAATATAACGGAAATAAGATTTAATTTCTGATTGGGTATTTCAAGACCAACAAACTTGCGTATTATATGTACATTTGATGGTAAATTACCATCAATTCCATAGCCGATTAGCGATGCAATTTAGACATAAAACTATATACACTGATTGTGAGAAAAATAATATATTATAAACTTTGTATGAAAGAAATAATTTTCTTTAAGTGATTTACATAATCCGAACAGATAGAAGAAGAATTGCTGGAATAAATATCCTTTTTTTCATTTATCAATATAATTAGCTTGTCAGGAGTATAAGACACAAAGTTAAAGATTTCGTTGGCCGAATAATTAATTCTCGCTAATTCACAGCGTGTTTGAGGACGCCATCACGTGATGAACTGTTTTATTGCACGCTTATACGACTCGATGCTTAAAACCGAATCCGTCCTTCCTCTATTGTTTTCCGACAAGCGATTGTGGCCGTCGTCAAAGGAGAAAAGCGTTTCGCTGAAAAACATAATTACCGATTTGACAATCAGGATATATGCACAACCGCAAGGTGTCCGCGTCAGGTAACCTTCTTGCGAAAATTCACACGAAAAGAGATTACTTAATCAGTTTCCTTCCTAATATCTTTCTGATGATTGAAATAAAAGATGTGTTATTATCACCAGAGACCGGATTATATGCAAAGTGCATATATTTTACTTTTTGCATATATTTAATTATAGTCTATATGTAGACGTATTACACTAATTGAAGTTAATTAGCGCTAATTAGTGATTGCATATATTGCATATTTAAGCTTTTTCTTATCCTTTCTATTAGTAAAAATTCCTAGTAATTCCTAATGTAGATCGACAACCGACAATTCTCAGAACGATAAATCTTTTACATTGGTTTCTCTAATACTTTTTTCTAAGAACTGCACGTGTTTAATTTCGCCTAGCAGAAGGGATGTGGTAAATACGTTTTATTATTATTAATTCCCAAATAAACTATTCATTCATTGAATATCTTTGAGCGAAACAGCATCATGTAATTGTGTTACGTTTTCAAATACTGTGCGTACATAGAATGAGTATAGCGAACAAAATTTCTTTATGGATTAAGCCATATCCTGAACTGGTAAAGGATGGCGACAAAATATTTTGTCGAGCCTGCAGTAAACTGGTAAGTTTAATTTTACTAAAAGCTTTACAATTGTTTTTAAATTCTTTAACTTTGATATAAAATGACAATTGTTGTTGTAGGTGTCTTCTGAGAGAAAATACCTGATTGATCAACACGCTAAACTCCATCACATATTGGAAAATGTGAAAAACTAAAGCGATCCGCATGTGTGCAGCAATCTATACGTCAATGTGTAGCATCAACTTCACGAAACTCGGAACAAGAAGAATATAATACGGATCTGTGTAACGCATTAATTTCGTCGAACATACCATTAGCAAATTAAACAATGTTAATTGAAATCATTTCTGCAAAAATATTGCAAACATAATATACTGACGAAAGTACCTTACGAAAAAATTATGTCATCTTATTACAGCAAACAATAGCAGAAATTCAACAATTGGTAGGGAATAATTTTATTTATATCATGGTAGATGAAAGTACGGATAAGTGTGGCCGTTATATTGCCCATTTGTTAATAGGAATTCTTCATGAAGATATTGTAGGTAAATCATATTTAATTTATTGTAAAGAACTTCAAAAAACAAATAATGTGACAATTGCCCAATTCGTTCAAGAAGGTTTATCAAATTTCTTTTACCTGGAAGTAACCTTGTGAAAAATTTTACCAATGTCCGACGCTGCACCATACATGATAAAAGCCGCGCAAAATTTAAAAAATAGTTATAGTAACATTATTCATACCACTTGTTTAGTTCATGGGTTCAGTCGTGTAGCCGAAGATTAGGAATCAATTCCCTTGTTATGATTTAATTAGCAATGTCAAAAAAGTATTTTTAAAAGCACCTTTACGAATCTAATTTATAAGGAGCGACTTCCCGGGTTAAGTTGCCTCCTGAACCGATTATTACAGATGGGTACATAGTTAGAGACTGCAATTTTTTTCGCCGATAATTTTGAAGAAATAAAAAATGTAATTCTTGAAATCACTGCTGACTGCATTGCTCTAGAAAACTGTAAAAAAATAGTAACATCAACAGAATTGCTACAAAATCTTTTGTATATTAAGTCAAATTATAGCTTTGTTTTAAGTTCCATTCGTAAACTAGAAACGCAAGGGATGTCGCTCTCGGAATCAGTCGAAATAGTAGACGAATTTGATATGCTATGTAAGAAAGAAGGTTAAGGGTACAATAGGTAATTCTATATACGATAAATTTAAAAAAGTGATAAGCAAAAATGCGGGGTATTTGAAATTGAAGAAAATTTTGGAAGGTGAAACAGTAAACGATTTCGACTTTAATTTTAGTTTAGAATGTATTGCAAATAAGTTAAAAAATGCACCAATTACATCTGTGGATGTTGAAAGAAGCTTTTCTATTTCGAAACATATATATTCTGATAGAAGACAAACCTTTCTTTTACACAATTTTGAAAAATATTTAATTATAAATTGTTTTAGAAATATGTTGTGAAAAAATGTTGTGCAATAAAGTTAATGTTTAAATTTCTGCTCTTATTTATTTTATGTAAAAATTTTGCATATTGTCGCAATTTTTTTGCATATATGCCCCAGGTTATATGCATATTTTCTCAAAAATCGATGCATATATTCCAGTTTTTCTTTGCATATAATCCGGTCTCTAATTATCACTATTATTTAAGTACATATATTATTATTAAATTTTCCCCTATATAGAATTCGGGCGTCGATAGAATTCTAAACGCGCAACAACCGAACAATACCGAATTGTCATTTCCGTCACATCGGAGCGAGCAGCGAAGCGTGCGGTCGCCACCGGGAAAACTTGAGTTAACATCGGGCTTGGAGGTTAATGAAACGGGCGGCTCGGTACGATGCGCGAGGTGAACATGAAGGATCCACCGGAACACCGCATTAAATATGCACCGGCTATTTCCGGACTGAGCGTGATGCGGACGGGTTTTCTATACCGAAGCATATATGTATATACATATGTAGCTTGAGGCTGTTTCTGTTACGAAACAAACTCGATTAGGATATTATTTATTTATATTTTATGATCAGTAGAACGTGCCGCAGTAATTAACACGTGCAATTCTAATTTTATGCTTTCTTGGATTTTTGTTTTATTTGTGAAGGGTATCTTAAGATCTTTAGCGGCAAAAGTGTATACTAACTTTGTTTGTTTGTTTGTTACTCTGCTTAATCTGCATGGGCACTTATAGTCTTTCGTAGTATTTCTAATAAGTTCATTATGGATTATACGTATGTACCTATACAGGGTGATTCCCAATATATGCGACAAATTTTAAGCGCTGATTCCTGGGGTTATTTTGATCATAAGAGTTCATAAGAACATCTGTCCAAAATCGCTTAGTTCTAAAGTTGTACAATGTTTAATGGTAAGTTAATATAATTAATGTTTTTATTATGAATTAACAAAATAATTAGTAAAACAAAATTAACTTATACTAACTGTTGAAAATGACCGCCCCCAACTGCAATACAAGCTTCTATCCTCCGTCGTATTGACTGGCGAGTCCGTTCTAAAATACCAGGGGCATTTCGAATTGTTTGAAAAACTGCGATAATACGATTTCTCACTTATAATTTAGGGTGACCCCAGAGAAAAAAAGTCCAAAGAATTTAAGTCTGGAGACCGAGGAGGCCACGGTTGTGACCTCCCGTCCTATCCACCGATCTGGATACGTATTGTCCAAAAACTCGCGAGCAACTAAACTAAAATGCGCTGGAGCACCGTCATGCATAAAATACATTTGTAATCTTAATTGCAACGGAACTTCTTCCAGCAGTAGTGGTAGCTCCTCTTCAAGAAAATTGCGGTATACCTCGCCATTTAACCGCATCGGTAAAAAATGTGGACCTATCAAGTGATCTCCAACAATTCCGGCCCACACATTGACAGAGAATTGATGTTGATGACGGGCATTCACTAGTTCGTGCGGATTTTCTTCGGCTATATGTGATTATTATGAAAATTAATAATCGCGTTTCTAGAGAAAGTAGCCTCGTCGGTGAAGAATATTTGAGCCAAATAGTCAGGATTTTGTGCGATTTTGTGTTGCATCCATTGACAAAAAGCCACTCTTTGCGGAAAATCTGCCGGCAAAAGTGCCTACACTCATTGAATGTGATATGGATACAACAGTTGATCTTTCAATATTCTCCAAACTGAGGCCTGACTAATGTTTAAAGCAAACGCAATTTTTCTGGTGCTTGTAGTAGGATGTTCTCCAATTTCATTTAGTACCATTTCTTCAACTTGTGGAGTTCTCACTGTAGATGGGTGTCCGTTATCAGTCGTCCGTTTTTAAAATTTCCCGTTTCACTAAGACGTTGGTGAAGACGGACAAATATTGAATGATGCGGGATGATACGGTTCGGGTATCGTTCTTCATAAAGACGTCTAGCAGCACGCGAATTTCCATTGGCAAGACCGTAAACGAAATGCATATCACACATCTCAGCATTCGTGTAATTCATTTTAGAAAACAGAAACTGGCAATAAACTGAATGAATACTCTTACACCTATTGACAAATATTGAAATGACAAATAAACACAATTCCCTCTCAACACAATAGTTTCTGAAGAACCAACTGTGATATTATATCGTGTTAGTTATAGTTCATAATTTATTATTAAACATTCAATAACTTTAAAACCAAACCGTTTTGGACATATACTCGTATGAACTTTTATGATCAAAATAACCCTAGAAATCAGCTTTTAAAGTTTGTCGCATATATTGAGAATCACCCTGTATACTGATACTGATGTAAGATACACCATGTTTTCGAATATTTTGCTGATTAGGATAGGCTCCTTTTTAAGCGCGACACCACTCTATATAAGCTTAATAATTTATTTCAGTTAAATAGGTAAATTATTACACTAAATACTCAGTTTATTATTTTTTTTAACGATCAATTAAATATTTATTTGCATTAGAATAGCAATTACAGTGTTGTCACTTGCAAAATTACACACATTCACATGTTTCACATTCCTACAATAAAATTATTACTAAAATTACGCCGAAAACAATCTAAACCGTTTATCATGTGCAATTACGTGTTAGATAACCGTTATATGGAAGATATATTTCCCCAGTATTTTATTTGAAAGGTAATAGGTAGATATCCATCAGATGCTTGATCATCAAATGATCATCGGTGATCATAACCTACCAATGTAAGCAATTAACCAATTACAAGAAAAATATTTGAAAATATTACACAAAATTCATAATGATGGTGTTATTTTTTTTGTATACTTTTTATTTATGAGAATAGCAACTTTGTTTTGGTTATTTACAGGATCTGAATTTAGCTTAATATGTGATATTCTTATATTTTGGTTCACAAATTATTGTTTATTAAAATATAAAGAAGGCATTGAAAACTGTTGTTTATTTACAGAAAGAAATACATAGCTATATTATTGTTGCCACTATTACTGTTAATGCTGACCCTTGAGCGAGAAAAAATATTATATAAACTTCTAAACGAAACTGCTTTTTATTATAATAGGTGGTAACTGTGCGTGCGTTTACAATTTCTCTTTCAATTCGCTTTCGCGAATTAACCACGCACTTACTCCTGCCTATTGTACTACTCACAGACACGCGAATTTTTTTCCTACAATGACGCAGAAGTTATGAACACAAAGAGTAGGCCGGTCGGTCACACTTCGCCACAAGGAGAATTCTAAACACTCCCTTTTCGAACTGTTTCATTCGCGTATACACACAAGTATGCATCAACACACGTATGTATAATAATATCCACTTCAAGGACGAGTAAGGATTAATTGCTTCAAGAGGTAATCAAGAGATAGAAGTGGAATTTGCAAAACATCTAAATATATAATAGGTGATTTAGAAAATTTTATGTTATGTAGTAAGTATACCTACGTGTATATACACATTAAGTGTACTTATAGACAAATTGCTGATATGCAAACAATTTAACCAGTATAACCCGATGTTGATTGCCGCTAATATTCGAATTAATAGGAGGACAAACAAAGCTCTATGATCGTGCAGACGAAAGCATTTATAATATCGTGATCTTGCGACAGGGAAAACAAATATTTGACGTAATTCCATCAGTCGATTATGGAAGCGTTAATTAAAATTCGTATGCATACTAATGTGTCTACTTGACGTTTGAGATCACGAATTCCTTTATTCTTATTGTTCTCTTTACTTAGCATGAAAAAGGTTTAGCACAAAAAAGGGTTTGAATCCAAAATCATCCAGTACCAGTTTTAAGAACTAAGTGTAATAGAAAAATCAGTCAGTAGTTGAATAGAGATCTAACAGTCATTCCCCCTTATGTTGTATCATTTACGTTATAAATAACATAAAACGTTAAAAATAATATAACGTATAACATACAAACGTCATCATAACGGTTGCAATGAATTTTTGTATGTTGTATTATTATTCGTTATCCCACGTGTTAAAATTAAAACGTTATTAGAGGAAAAAAGTATAGAGATGGGAAACGTCTAACAACGGAGACAGCTTTATGCGTGATTCTGTCAATTAGAAAGAATAATTGCGACGCAAGCGCATAGCGGTTATTGTGGTAGTGGTGTTGTGTCGTCGACAATGATGACATTTTGAAGAAACTATTTACACAAATTCGCTTGAGAAGCGAACATAAAGATTAAAATATTAAAAGAAGAATGAAATTCCGCTTTATCACTTATAAATATGGATTACTTTACGCCAAAAATATCCAAATGAGCGCCATCTACACAGTCAGACTTCAGTTACCCAAGGAATAAGTAAAATATAGAAATGTCAAAACTAAAGAAACGCGAAATATTTGTTGTAACGAACCGCTGTCAAGGATATTATTTATAAATAAAATTACAAGAGAAAGTTCTAACTCCTGCCAATTCAGTATGATAAATTAACGTTACTTTTAACGCGATAACAGTTACATAGAAGATGTGTGTTAGGTTATGTTGAATGTATGGTCGGTGCTGTGAAGTAAAACTCAGGTTAAAATTAATAAGTGAAGTGTTTTTCTTTATTATCATCTTCCGAGGCAACACAAGGAGAGACAGAGTGCGAAACGAGGTAGTAAGAACTAAGCTACTAGCTTATGCTTGTAATAATTTTAAAATATCTGTACTCGTCTTGAAGGTTACGTCATATTTGAAATATAACGGAACATAATGTCTATTAGAGAAACTATTATTATTATTATTTATATTTAAATAAAAGCGAAAATGTGGAGTTTGAAGAAGTGTCTAAAGCATTCTTATTTTCCGACACACTAATACTAATATTGCAACTTACATAATGCGCATACCATGATATAAAAATACTTTATTGCCACTAATTACAATTATTAGTTGGTAACCATAACCGTTCGATTATACCTAGAAATCGCGACATGTGGTCTGTCATTTAAATTTTACAACGAACTGTCGAACAAGATATCCACGTACAGCGCTTTGTAAAATAATAGAACCCCGAACAGGTAAAATATGCTCTTAAAGTTGGATTTAATTCCCCAAACTATATGTATTCAAGTATACAATTTATTTATTGTAGGTAGTACATGTGAACTGATGATAATATTTGCCGCATTCACTTGTGCTTACTTAAACATTTAAAAGTTGTTAATTGAACCTGAAGCGTACAGCGATAATATACCTCGTAATTAATCTAATACGTGTTTAATTAAGGCGACATTAGTATGCAAACGTGCGCAATTTGCTTCGACGATTGCCTTATCTATATAGCAGTGTCCTTCGTTAGATCGCTCAATCTATATATGATGAGAGTGTGGATGAGTAACAATTAACAATAATATATTAACCTGACGGTTTTGAATATAATAAGGCAAAATTGGTGTCGTATAAAAATAGCCCGTGTTTGTTAACATTTTTTTTTAGAGAAAATAAAGAATGTTTAACTGATGCGAATAAAGATAACAAAAAAAAACCGATTTAAAAAACATTTTAATTTTTGAATGACGTGCAATGACGTATGTATAAATAAGGTGATAAGTTATAAGCAATCCCCTAAAATAATCGTTCCTAAAATCAGATTCTAATTATAACAACAAGAGCGTGGCCTAAATAGTAATATACTAACAATACGAATGTATATAATGAAGTAACATTTAAAATGTAATTAAACCGAAGAAAACAGCAGACATTCTCTTTAAAAAAATCCCCATGGAATGTGATTGAACGAATTTAAAGCAAAAAGAAGTATTATTAAGGAGCTATGGAAAAAACTAGAAAGATAAATAAGGTCATCTTTGTTTTTAAACTTATTTATTGACGGAAAACTTTGTTTGATATTGATGATTATTACAATGGTTTAAAATAATAGATATCTTCATTTCTTATTATATCTGTGATGTTGAATCATGTTGATTTTTTTTTTATATCTACTGAATTATTTTTTTTTTTTAAATTACATAATCGAGATTTTTTTTTTGTAATTTATAGAATAAATATTATGCATTTTGTCATAAAAATAAAAATTAAAATTTCTGGTAACCAAGAAAACGAAAATTAATAAGTCACATGTTTTGTGCACTCAAAAAATTACGTAAAGACCGAATACGCCTTAATATACAGGGTGTTGCATTTAAAATTTTAAATTTTCGGTAAAACCTACTTAATAACGTAGGTTAAATAATTGAAAATTTACGGTAAATAACACACGTCGAACTTTATCAAAAATAATTTTAAATAAAAAAGTTATCTAAATTAAAATAATAACAGGTTCGTATTCCAATCTTAGTTTATTAAAATTGTCATTTTGCTACATGTTTCGATCTTATGATCATCCTCAGGCATACTAGAAGATGAAGATTATATTATTATTATTATACAGGGTATTCCACGTAACTGGTTCATTAAAAGTTTATGATGTTCTATTATTTACTTATATTTGAGATTTTGGCACCAGTATCTGTTCGATTGGAACTATAAATGCAAAATACCTTAACCAAAATATCACTTCCAGTTGACCGGAAATGGATGTCAACTTTGTTATTTTAAATAGAATGATATAATTTTTTATTCATTTTTGGATTCTTACAACTATAAATACGTCAGTTTTCATTAGCTATTCCTATAGCCATGTTGCCGTTTTTTGAGTTATTTAAGTTTTTCTTTTTTTTTAGTCATAATCATTGCGTCATTGAGAAATTAATATCTCGGTTAATACTGCAAGTAGAGACTCCAAATTTGCTATGTTATGAATGTAAATATAACTCTAAGAACGTAACACACTTTACATTCTAACATACAGGGTGTTCAAAACTGAGGAACAAAGTGACATATTTCAATGCAGAAAACTCTTTTTTTTTAAATAGAACATCCTGTATTTTAATTCGGAATTAGGAAGTAAATGTCATCCCCTATCGCTTTATATGAGCATTCTCTACACCTATCTTTAATAGATTTTGAGATATGAGCGACTTTTTGTTAAACAGACTAAGTATTCTTTTTTTTTAAATAGAACGCCCTGTATTTTAATTCGGATTATGAAGTAAATATCATCCCCTATCACTTTATATCAGCATTCCCTATACCTATCTTTAATAGATTTTGAAATATGAACGACTTTTTATTAAACAGACTAAGTAGCCCTATCTTTGCGTGTTTGTAGCTGGCTCTGAATGGGATTAATGTCAAATTCATTGACTAACCAAAAGTGTTTATGTATATCATTGTAATTACACTTTCGTACAACCATATTAAGAGAAATGACTATTCGAACAGACATTCTTTGTATGGTTATTCAAAAGTAATACATGAATTTGACGTGAATCCATTTCAGAGCCAGCTACAAACATTTAAAGATAGGGCTACTTAGTCTGTTTAACAAAATGTCGCTCATATCTCAAAATCTATTAAAGATAGGTATAGGAAATGCTAATATAAAGTGATAGAGGATGATATTTACTTCCTAATTTCGAATTAAAATACAGGTGTTCTATTTTAAAAAAATTGAGTTTTCTGCATTTGAAAATATGTCACTTTGTTCCTCAGTTTTTAACACCCTGTATGTTAGAATGTAAAGTGTGCTTACCATTTCTTAGAGTTATATCTACATTCATAACATAGCAAATTTGGAGTCTCTACTTGCAGTATTAACGAGATATTAATTTCTCAATGATGCAATGATTATGACTAAAAAAAAGAAAACTTAAATAACCAAAACGGCAACATATAGCTATAGGAATAGCTAATGAAACTGACGTATTTATAGTTTGTAGAATCCAAAAATGAATAAAAATTATATCATTCTATTTAAAATAACAAAGTTGACATCCATTTCCGGTCAACCGGAAGTGATATTTTGGTTAAGGTATTTTGCATTTATAGTTCCAATCGAACAGATAATGGTGTGAAAATCTCAAATATAAGTAAATAATAGAACATCATAAACTTTTAATAACCAGTTACGTGGAATACCCTGTATACTTATATGTTATTAAAATTTAAAATATTAATGTTAAAAAATACTTACATACGTGAAATTTGTTAAATATGAAAAAAAAAACGATGTATCAATAAATAATAAACATAACATGCGTTGAGGAAAAAAAATCTTCAAATTAAAATTAACTAACAATAACAATAACACATTAAAATTCATTAAAACTCTAGAGAATAAACAAACGGGCTGAAGCGAACGTACTGAGGTAAATATATGTGTATTTTTTAAGACTAACATTTTCAATTTTAATAACATATGCAGTGACCGGCGGAAGTGTGGCATATATGAGAATTTTTTTTGCCTTTGAATTTAGTAAATCTTTTTTCTTACAAACCACCTGGGCATGTCTTGAAACTAATAAAATAACACTCATCAAATCTACCGCAAAATTTTATTGTATACGAGGGAAGATCAAAAATATGAAACTGCGCTAAGAGTGTGTAAAGTTAAAGTTATAATAAAAAACGATTACTATAACATAGGAAAAATGAACAGTAATTATTTATAAAGGAATGAAAGATACATGTGTTGGCGCGAGAATTCAATTGCAAAATATTTATTTATTTTTACCGTTACGAAATACCTGTAGGTGATTTACGAATAACATATGTAATATATAATAAATCGCGCTCGTATGCGGCATAAGCATATTGCGGTAGTATAATATTAATGTTCGATTGTTTCAGCCGCAATTGGGGGTATCCGCAATATCTATATTACGTTTAAAGAGCCGGCTTGTTCCTGTCTCGAAAAGTTCGACGTAAACAAGGTTGTTAAATTGAATTACGTTGCGTTTAATGTTCCATAGTTGTTCTCTTGTTAACCTGCATGTGTGTAGGTACAGTTGTTACGAAAATATAATATATGTACATAGTTACAAATTTTTTTGGTAAAGATTTGTGTTCTGTTCTTGTCTAGTTGATCATTTCAAAGATTAATGTATTTATTGTACTAGCATATTATCAGTAATGATTTCCCTATCAATGACAAATACGTACTTAATAATATATAATATAATTTATTAGAATATCGACACCTATCTTAGTTGACCGTGAAACAAAGGACCACTTTCTCTCTTTAGCACCGAAAATTGTGTCTGCATTAGTGTAATATGACAATTTGATCACTTTTCCAATAAAGGTAGCACATTATGGAAAATTTAAATAAAACATTATTTATTTGAAATTGTGACATAAGTAAAAATCATTTTATTACAGCACTGTGACCTTTGAAGATTGCTGATAGCGTTTAAATGATAAAAAAATGCATTTTCTAATGCAGAAGCCTAAGATATGTATTATGTAGCCATAATAATATGTTTTCAGTTGATGTTTTGAAAACGCCTGCATTGCTGAACGTGAATATACCGTCCAATATCTCCAAAAAAAAATGCAGTTACCGTCGAATGTTATTAGCACCAATGGATTTCGTGTTTTTCCATTATCTTTGCGACGGATATTTAAGTGGAGCCTTAAAAAGGCATGAATCAATAGATGGCGCCGTCGTTTAAATTTACAAACAATATAAGTCATATGTAACTTCTTGGAATATATCTAAATCTGTACGAACGATTGTATAAGTACTTGTTATTCTAGGCAACAAACGGTTTTGGGCTTTGAATTTTACTTAATAAAGCGTACAAACCGAGGTGCAAGTGTGGAAAAAAATATACCCTTTTTGTAAGTTTTCAACACTTTAATATCTAAGTAGTAATGTAAAAGAACTCGTCCTATTGAATTACGTATTAATGGAGATCAGTAGGGATCTGCAACCACCGTATTTAGCTGTAACATAGATTGTGGCGAATCATTTTGACAGCCAGATTACAGTTTTCTTTGTTATCGAATCTTTGAAATTAGTGTATAAACAAAGGTTGTTTCCACTGTTCCTAGATTCTTTACTTACTTGGCTTGAGGGACTAGGTGCTGTTTTGTTTCGTATATGAATCAAAAAATAAATATTATTTAAAACATTGTTCCTTTCAACGATCTCTGCATTTCTATCGTGTAATCCATAGTAGTGTACTAGATTGGCAGCTATTGTACAATTTAAAGCGACATCTTTTGGAATAATATTGCATAAGAATGACGGATAATTAATTATAAACAATTGCAGTGCCCCATCGGTTTTTTTTTTTAGGAAGGGTATACTATTTGGCAGTACCTGATATATATCAGCCGAGAATTTAATAGAATTTAAACCTTCTATAAATATTCTTGCATATTTATACGGAATCTCATCAATTAGTGTCAATCCTCTATTTTTATTAACCAGATCCCCAGCTTCCATATTTTACTTAATCCTTTAAAATCTCGTATTATTTCAACCACTAACCGAATTGCTTTAATTACGCGGTAAAATGAAATTACAATGTACAGTAATTTTTCTGTAAAACTTATATGTAGATAAAGTTAAAAATTATTTTGAAGTAAGTAAGTAAGAGAAAGTATAACGACATAAGTCTGGGAAAAGAGTTTATATAAGAATATAAATTATGTAAGAATACATTTTTATAAGCAGTTTCGGTGCTCAAAAAAAAAAGACAAGTCCAACATCATTAGTTGTAAAATTGACTATATTTCGTGATTTATAATTTTATCAAGATTATAATTGAAATTATAATAAAATAATAATCAGTCTCAATCAATTACTTTAATAGTAATTGTAATTATGGGTTACATGTTTGGTTAAAGAGATCATCTTCAGAACCATCTGCAGAATTACAATTTTTAGCCATATTCGTATAAGTATAGTAAGAATGTTATTTAACGAACATGGTTATAATTAGGTAAAAAATAACCCTGTGGTTTACTTCTCAATTCTAAAGCCTTTTATTTTCGGCTTACCGGTTTTGGTATATTACCATCTTCAGAGCCAATGTGATATTCATAAAACTAAATGATTAAAATATGTACCAGAAACACATTAAACAAAAAAATTAAAAAAAAATTCAGTCTCATTCCTCTGCTTCTTAGTAAACTTATTTTACCTTATCTTATTTTAGTACGCATTTAATATTATTATTAAACAGTATTTTAATAAATTAACTTAATTATTTATAATGTATAATTTATAAAAAATAATAAATGAATGGTTATAATTGTAATTCTGCAGATGGTTCTGAAGATGGCCTCTTTAGGTCGAAACATGTAAGCCACAATTATAATTACTATCAAAGTAATTGATTGTATTATTTACTAAAGTTGTTTATAGTTTAAATATAGAATGTTAAAGAAAAAGAAAATGATTTTTCTTTCCAAAAGCAGTTGTCTCTCCTTCAAATAAAAATAAAACGCTTTGTTGTTCATTCACTGGATAGGCATTTTATGCAGTGCATATAAGAAATATTTACGACCATGGATACTTAGGAAAATTGATATTGTCTTTTTTTTTTGATTTTTGATAGACAGTTTTTAATTGGAACTGTAAGATCTGCTCTATACTCTGACATTATAATCTGCCAAGATAGAGGTATATTAAAAAAATAATTACTTGTCCTTATTGTGATAGAAAATATATTGACAGTTTTCCTGATTATATCATGTCGCCTTTTTTTTGATTACACACACATCTATTCCACATCTAAATTTAGAACTTGAAATTTCTAGGTATCATAATGAATATTATATATTTTATGAATTTTAAAAATAGTTCGTGTTCCAATCTTGATAAAATAAAATATCTTACACATGTTTCGGCTTACGTCCCATCTTCAGGTGTAAACGCGTCAATCAGAGGTTATAGAATTACAACTACAGTTACACCTGAAGATAGCACCACGTAGCCGAAACATGCGTAAGATATTTTAATTATATTCCATCAAGATTGGAATACATTTTAGTAGTATTATACAGGGTATTCCACATATAAGTATAATAATAGGACACATCATATAACTTAATGAACCAGTAGGGAATACCATGTATTTAACTCATATTTGAACCGCTGGGAAAAACGCTGTAATAAAAATAAACTCTGATAACTATTCCTAATTTTAAAATGAAAGTATTCCTGCATATAGATAAGAGACTATATGGTTCTCACGTTAAAGTTAATCTCAAAAATTACATGAAAGATTCAATATCTCGACGTATTAATTAATTTAGTTGTAATAGAAACGTAAATAAACTTGTTTGAAAACAATTTTTTGTGTGCCTGATGGTAAGGTAAGACTTATATGTACATACAATTAATCATATGCTAGTGTTGTTTTCTAGGTATATATCTATTAATAAATACCAGTTTGACGGAAGCAACTGTATGTACAACATTAATGATTAATATTAAATTGCATTACTATTAGTATCCAAGCAGAAAATCATAGATTCCGGTGGTATGATCATGTTACGTGTATACCAGCTCCCCTTGACCCTAGCATTACGTAACTGTGTAGTTGTTATTAAATAACATTGACTCAGTATTTTTTTTTTTTTTTACGACTGATATTCCTTATTTTAATTATTGTTCAGCATTGTTAATAAGTGTATCTGTCAAAGTGTCTCATCATGCCTCCCACATCTACGGCTAATGCTTGATGCTAAAGCACGGGAGCAAGTTACAGCGCTTGTGCTAAACAGTAACAAATGAATAAACTTAATAACACAATATCACCAATTAAATTTACCATCTAGCAAGCCATGATTTTATTTATTCAAAATATCATGTGGGCAAATAAAATATATGTGTATTGTATTGGTTTATTGGCACCCAAAAATGTTTACAATCAATACAAATTTCAGAGGGTATTAGAAATATTTGATCGTATGGTATAAATACCAAACTCTACTGCAAATTTAAGAATGTCTTTCGTTCTATTTAAGTAATGTCTTGCGTTTCATTATACACTGAGAAAAAATTTAATAATCATAAATAAAAATACAATTATCGTAAGTAAAAACTTCAGCTAGATAGGGGACAAAAGCACAGATTACTTAGCAATAGTAAAAAAGATATCCTAAACACTGATACTAATAAGAAGCATTTTAAGTTACTTACGGTCTGCTTCATACCGTAACTTATGATAACTAAACTGAAGTAGTTAAACCAAAGATTATGTAGTTGCAATAAGCACAGATTTGCCTTGTCCAGTAGTAGTGTATTGCTGTGAGTGTACTATTCTATAATAGCTTATCACACCTTCATATTAATACAAGCTATTTAGATTACTTGTGATAAGGAAAGAGTATCATTAAATGCACGTTCATTAAATACCGATATTATGAAGGTAATGGTTTGCTATAAATTTAACAATATACTTACCTTAAATTGTTGTTCAACTATATAGTTAGTGCAGGAACGAGGAAGTTTAGTAAATTTTTATATAAATTTAAATAAAAAGCAGTATTATTCGTAATAGTTTTATTTTGTATAGGACAGACACAGTGACTACTGATATGAATGAAGATATTGTTTCACTTTAACAACCGTTTTTTTTAAACAATTTACAACGTAATGACTCATAAAATATATTCCTATAATGAAAAAAAATGAACAAAGCAATAATAAAAGATAAGGTAAATGAGGCCCTCTTGAAACGTTATTTAGTTTATTGAAATTATTGAAATCTAAACAAAGGACAAAGAAATATGGCTTTGAAGATAAACTAATAACAACAAAGAAATAATATACCTAGGCGTAAACTTGCGGTTTCTGTTAGTTCTTTTCACTGGGCGTTGTCTGGGCGAGTTGATCCTCTGCCGGCATACGTGGTGGTTATGTCCGGTGATCGCCCCGAAAACGGCTACTTCGTCGGGGTATCCCTAACTGCAGGTGCACTTGGACTGTCACTCAGCAGCGACGGCATCCAACTTTAACTTCATCAGCGGGCGCAGATATCTCACAATGATGGGAAATTCAAATATCCCACCACGTGGTTTAAAATTGCAATCTTGAAACATCCGATTGCTTATAGGCTCGGTACTTCTTCTTTCGCTGGGATTCTTTATACGGATGGGGTCTTGAGTTAACCCACTCGGTATTTTTAATATATTTGCGTTCCAACTGACCTACAATGGCCGTACTCCTTGGCCACCCCTTTTCCCACGTCCGTAACTCTTACTTGACGCTAGCCCGCGCTTGCGCGCGTAGCAGTCTCGAGGACTATTTCATTGCTCCGCCGCACTAGCCAATCAGGAATAGTAAAATCAACAGGGATGGCAGCAAAACTCAAATAATCATAATTGTGGCAAGTTGTTACCTATTTAAGAGAATACGTGAGTTTAATAGCGATCAGCATTGTTGTTACTTCTACTAACCATGTGCTGTAGTTAGATACAGTACCAGTAGTCATAAGTAACAAATTTGTCAGGTACGCTGTGTAATAGCCGTTAATAAAAGCACTATTTACAGTAACAACTTGCATTCAGGAAACTAGGTTTAGTTGCAGGTATTAATTAACGAGAATTTCCAAGTAAAACTTTATCTATTGTAAATAATTTTTGAACAAGTAAACACTTAGCCCATTTTTCTCAGTGTAGTGAATGTTTTCGTGTTTTTTGATAAATAGTAATTTTATAATTTATATAGCGACTGTACCAATGATGCTATTATTATTTGTACTATCACGCATATTAATTTATGGATTAAACTTATTAAGGGGGATGCTTCAATTAGCATTAGACAGTTAGCTATTGCAATGAATATCACAGGCCATAAAAGACAAGTGCAAAAAAGGCGATTAGAATATTAAGGCTGTCGATATCAATTTATAAACACGGCGCCTAATTATAAAGCTATACTTCTAGCGAAAATTATAAGAAAAATAGTCGGCGCATGTCGCCCTTCTTTTACTACCATATATCTAATCTATTTTACATTATTTATAAGTCCTTATCTATGAGAGTATTGTGTTGTACTGAAATACACAGTTCGTAAATAACAATTGTGGAATACAGGTTATTAATTTGAAACTTTATATTAAGGACTGTTTTGTGTAGGGTAATCGAGTAAAGTTTTGGTGGCAAATCAGTTTTTTTTTTGAAAAACTGAAAAACAATTGGATGTGATCTTAGGTTATATTATGTGCGACGAAGGATTTGCTTCGCATGGCTTTTTATCGTATTATAACGGAGTGACAGATGAACATGGTTTTCTTGTATGTGGAAAATGAGGATTGGCGGCCTCACCGCAACTCTGTACTGATAACGGATATTCGAACTCAACGACGGCAATTATGTCAAAATAGGTGAATTGCAATACAAATTAAGAATTTACTTATTAGCAAGTTAGTTATAATTTATGATAAACATTTAGTGTGTGCTGCCCGACAAAATTAATGACTTATAAAGTAGGAAAAATCAAAAATTCGCTGTGAACGACGACATTAATTATGTCGGGGAGTGTACCTACATACCTTTTACAGCGCTGTTCTTGCAAAATAAATTAATTAGCAAGAATGTAAAAGATCTCAAAGTTTAATGAGTTTTATACATGCGTATCGGGTATTTTTGGCGAAAAACGAATTTTTGGAATTAAATATGACATATTAATTTGATATGTACTCTTGGGTAGTCAATAAATTGCTGACGTCTCCAGTTTAATCTTTTTGCAATATTTTTATTTGACCTTCTTGAGTAACAGATAATTCTTTGTTACATATATTTTTTATATATATTTAAGCTTCAATATTCTAAATAAACTTTGTAATTAACTTTCATTCCATCGTGTCCATTTTAATCTGCTACATTTTGTTGATTATTCAACGATTTCTTCACGTTTTTCTAAATTATAAGTTCATCCTTTCTCTACGTTTGACACTATTTTATTTTTTTAATTATTTTCCAGCTTAATGGAAAACTCCCATTTTTTTTTTTTTTTTGATATTCTTCAGATCTCAGTTCATCTGTGACAAATTCAACATTCCTTTTGATATATTTTTCTTTTAAAATATTTTTCTAATCTAAAGTAATTTGAAGTGCTTCTAATACCGGATTATACAAAAAAAAAATGAAAAAGTATCTACTTCATATTTTTTTTTATTTAGGTATGCCGGCTTTTAATTTTAAAATTATAAAGATGCTTTTATAAACGTTTGAAAAATTATTTTTTTTTTTTTCAAATTATTTTTACCTTTAGGTAATCATTTACATTTTCTTATTTTTGTCCACCCACCGGTGTTTGTGAAGAAGGTTAAACTTTATTAGTTATATTAATATTTACACCTAAAAATTTGTAAATGACAACCGTATTTTAACACTATAATCAAACAAATATAAAACCGGTAGTAAGTAAATTCAAGAAATTAAAAAAAAAATGTCTATGATTTTATCCGCATTTCTTTTGGGGTCATATTAATTGTAACAAAAAAATAGTTTTTTTTTCTGTTTCGCATATGCGATAAGCACTTTGTACAACTCTTTTTACACTTTGTGATAGTGTTTGTGGTGATATTTTATGTGAGGTTGGTAGTGGTTTGACATTTGACATTTTTATGTAAGCTTTTACGTGGAATTGCGTATTATACAAAAATTGTGTCACAAACATGGAAACATTGGGATTCACTACACGAATAATCTGTTATTCTCATAATGGCAGTTAATTCTCACCTATTCATTAAATTATGTACTGAAGATGTGTGAAGTACAGCAAGATAATTATTTACTTTCTACAAATTCTCCATGAATTTTATCTTTGACAGTTATTTTTAAACATTTATCTTTCTTAAGTTTTCGTTGAATATCTCTTTTAATTCAAATTGTAAGCTATATAAATTTTAGTACTTTTCTACTCACTAATATTAGACCCCTTTTCAGAATGTGTGAAAAAAATACCGTTTTATTAAAAAAAAAAAAAAACTTGATTTTCGTATGACCTTCAGCGCTTCTCTTAGGGCTATGACTGTCTAACCATTAGGTAGATGTCTTCTTGTATTAAAACTTCTACTTGAAACCTTTTTTTTCATAGAACTGACTACTCACAAAAAAATAATTACTCAATTTGAATATAAATGCATCACATTGAATATAACATAACTTCCTATATAAGCAAAAAGATGATGTATTTATATTGAGAATAAAATTTGTTCAGTTTTCCAAATCCGCGAATTTGTTAGACGAAACAATTTTTTAGTTCAAATATAATCAATATACTAATATCATTATGAACATATAATATTTTCACCACAAAAATAATTATTTTAGATTTGAATAAATAGATTTTCCAACCGGAAACTATCATATTTATGCCTTAATAATTTATGTACATTTGATAGAAGTATATAAAAGTATTATTTGAAGTATTGCCATTATTTGCTTCCAAAATATAAGTATATTAAACTGATAATACTTACCTACTTAATCTAAGCATTTCTACTATTCAAGGGTAATAATTACCTACTAATTTTGTGTCTGTAACACCAACAAATCTCGGTAGGAGAAAATTAATAAATAAAGAAATATTATGTAATTAAATAAATTTATTGTCACACTTTATAGTTTTACAATGTTTGGGAGAAAGTAACGTATCGGGGTACTCCAGGAGTGCGCACGGGATATTGATGCGTAGAGGTATAGATGTTATGCGTATCCGTCGTTGCGACCGGTGTTCTCGGGATACTTCCCACTCAATGCCTGGGCCTGGTATCTAGTCGGCGTTGGTTACTGATATAATTTTAATCAGTATAATAATTTGCTGGTATTACCTACTGAAAACTAATAACTAGTAAATACCTACATATGTTTGTTAATGTACACACCTACCATGTTCATATATTATCGACACATTGGCGCTGACTCTAAGTATTATTTCAAAGTTTTTTAAACCAGTAATCCTTTAAGATTAGATAACACGCACGTACTTACTTTCGAATATTTTAATGGTAGCATCTCTGCATCAGCATGGACCCCATTCTCTAAGTAGCTGTGAAACGGCTGGGGTATCCATATAGATTTACTTATTACACTCACAACCAACAACACTGTTCGCTGGTCAATCAAAAAGTGACGCCAAGTAAAGCGTATGTATATGCGAAATCCCCTAAACCCCCCAAAAAAAAAGAGAGAACCAATGACAGATACGTTTTAGTGCAATAAATGGTGGGGTAAAATTCGTTTCAAATGTTTCAATATTATGGTAATTTCAATTTGACATTTCATGTTTTCAGTACCTACAAAACATTTAATAATTTTATATAGTAATTCATTATACCAAACGCATAAGGGATTTTATTTTGAATCTACAGACTTTCTCACTATGAGTGCATAGATTTATTTCTTACAACAATAACAATGTTCATTTGGAGGAAGTATACTTCAATGCAAATATTTATACTATCTGTTCTAAGAGTATATTGTGTTTTCAGAGAATTTACTCTTATGTTCTAACCAACATTTAGTTCATTTAAATATATATATATTAAGTTTCGATTTCTGAATAAATAAAAATATTCAGATTGATAATAGATTTTTTCGTGTGTACTTTCAAATGGACGGTATTATGCCATGATTTTACGCATAAGAATGCGAAAGAAAATTTCTATAAATGTCAAAAAAAGTTACTTTAAATAATGTTTTTTTTTTCTTTGCGAGAAGTGGGTCAACTTTATATAGTTAATATCTAATAGGATTCTTTTTTTTTATTTCCAAACGGATTATGAACTTTATATTACGTATCCTTGAACTGTGTGTGGGTTAGATATAATACAAAAACTTTTTTTACAAAATCACATAAGTATGCAAATGAAGTAGTTTCGATAATCGCCACACAACACGTATTTGAGATAAGATAGAGACGAGTGTTGACCTGAATCGGTATCAAATAGGTTGCTTACAAGTAATCTATAAAAAAATCAATCTTAATTACTATAAAAACTAAGCAAGTTGTCTGATTGCACATCTTTCCATGAAACTCTAAATTTTGAACAATAATTCTGTAATTAATTTTGTTTTATCGTTAATCTGTGTTCTTTCTGCTATTCCAATGACCGATTAGGTATTTTGGGTTAACCAAAGTGAATCATAGGTATATTCAAACATAAACATCCGCCTTTTTGTTTTGATTTCTGTTTAATTAAAAGTTCTGTTTTGATCTCAATAATATTATATGCGCAGTGGCTTCTTTATCATCAGATACATCAACAAGGATCTGTTGCAATCAAAATCAAAACAACTATAAATTAGCTGATAACGTCAGTATTTAGTATTATATATTACACACGTTAATCTTGTGGATTTTATTATCGGTTACTATTTTTTTCTCTGAATTACCTTGGCTTGTGGACTTGTTCTGAATTTGTAAAAATTACTTTGAATTTTCGAAATAAATATATTTTAACTATATAACTCATTTCGTCGATATAAAATCACAAAAACACCTGAATTGCTTTGCGTTAGTTAGGTGGGGGAAGGGTGCCCGTGTGCACGTGCAGTTTCAAGGCTAAATCACAGTATACAGAGTGATTCTCAATATATGCGACAAACTTTAAGAGCTGATTCCTGAGGTTATTTTGATCATAAAAGTTCATATGAGATATGTCCAAAACGGTTTGGTTTTAAAGTTATTGAATATTTAATAATAAATTATGAACTATGACTAACACGATATAATATCACAGTTGGTTCTTCAAAAACTATTGTGTTGAGAGGGAATTGTTTATTTGTCATTTCAATATTTGTCAATAGTTGTCATAGAGTATTCATTCAGTTTATTGCCAGTTTCTGTTTTCTAAAATGAATTACACGAATGCTGAGATGTGTGATATGCATTTCGTTTACGGTCTTGCCAATGGAAATTCGCGTGCTGCTAGACGTCTTTATGAAGAAGATACCCGAACCGTATCATCCCGCATCATTCAATATTTGCCCGTCTTCACCAACGTCTTAGTGAAACGGGAAATTTAAAAAAACGGACGACTGATAACGGGCACCCATCTACAGTGAGAACTCCACAAGTTGAAGAAATGGTACTAAATGAAATTGAGGAACATCCTACTACAAGCGCCAGAAAAATTGCGTTTGCTTTAAACATTAGTCAAGCCACAGTTTGGAGAATATTGAAAGATCAACTGTTGTATCCATATCACATTCAACGGGTGCAGGCACTTTTGCCGGCAGATTTTCCGCAAAGAGTGGCTTTTTGTCAATGGATGAACAAAATCGCACAAAATCCTGACTACTTGCTCAAATATTCTTCACCGACGAGGCTACTTTCTCTAGAAATGCGATTATTAATTTTCATTAATAATCACATATGGGCCGAAGAAAATCCGCACGAACTAGTGAATGCCCGACATCCACATCAATTCTCTGTCAATGTGTGGGCCGGAATTGTTGGAGATCACTTGATAGGTCCACATTTTTTACCGATGCAGTTAAATGGCGAGGTATACCGCAATTTTCTTGAAGAGGAGCTACCACTACTGCTGGAAGAAGTTCCGTTGCAATTAAGATTACAAATGTATTTTATGCATGACAGCGCTCCAGCGCATTTTAGTTTAGTTGCTCGCTGAGTTTTTGGACAATACGTATCGATCGTATGACGGAGGTCCACAACCGTGGCCTCCTCGGTCTCCAGACTTAAATTCTTTGGACTTTTTCTCTGGGTCACCTTAAATCATTAGTTTATACGACTCCCATTGAAAATGTCGATGAACTGAGAAATCGTATTATCGCAGCTTTTCAAACAATTCGAAATACCCCTGGTATTTTAGAACGGACTCGCCAATAGTCAATACGACGGAGGATAGAAACTTGTATTGCAATTGGGGGCGGTCATTTACAACAGTTAGTATAAGTTAATTTTGTTTTACTAATTATTTGTTAATTTATAAAAAACCTTAATTATGTTAACTTACTATTAGACATTGTACAACTTTAGAACTAAGCGATTTTGGACATATGTTCTTATGAACTTTTATGATCAGGATGATCAGGAATCAGCGCTTAAAGTTTGTCGCATATATTGAGAATCACCCTGTATAATAGTAAGAGACAAGCTCAGAAAATACACAACGACAATAGTTCTTATTACCATGTACTTCTTAATTTTTGTCCTGTTGTACATAATAGATTCATTCGGAAATCCATACAAACTGTGACCATCGTTAACATCAGAATTTATCTTGCAAGAGCGAATGGCACAATAGCATGATGTCAATTGGCGTCTTCTTTCACGGTTATTTCACTTAAACCTAACAATATAATATATAACAAAGTATGTAAATGTTATGGCTACTAATATTACCTTTTATACCTTATCAAGGTTCGTTAATATTGTTTTAAAACTGCGTAGGTAATAAAATACGTAAAATAAATAAATAAAACGAGTAAATCATGTAGATTAAACAGATAAGCGAACTAATTTATGTAGGTACTAATGTAAACAATAACAAACTGCATATTGGGAGACTGTTGTTTGAAGTAGAGTTAGGCTTAGAAATTGAGATTAAGATGACTCATCCATGGTTGTTACTGCGATCGGATTGGCTACTGAATAAGAGTTTTTTTTTTTAAATTTTCTGTCCAATAAAGATCATAAATCGCCTCCTTTGAATCCTTTTTTTTTATAAATCTATTAGAAACGCTACATACTTATATATACAAAAGAATCTATTTGATGTTTTGATACCATAACTCTTATCTTTTATTTGGATATCGATCTCTATCTAATACAAACGAAAAAGCCTTTATTTTGACGAATTATTCTTTTTAATTACCCAATTTCACAGCATATATTCAATAAATCATATTACAATAACAATATTTACTGATTGAAAAAAAAATCCTTTCTATCGTTAACATTCAACGAATTGTAATTTATATATCAAAAACGACGTTAACAATGAAAATATCTGATTGGTATTATGTTGCCTTGGTAATAAGGTTTTATATTTCACCGGTCGTATTTGTAATTCGACACTTTATAACTTCAGATATATATGCACACTTATTTATTACGCGCGGTAATGAATTGCAACGTTCATGTATATGAGCTCTCCTTGCATAAAATAAAATTAAATAATGCCAGGCACTCTGTAAACGGAATTTATTCTGAGAAACGTACTTGCTAGGTTGTCTTTCGCAAAATTTTATAAGTAATATAAACTTACCTATGTACTGATCGGTGCTGTATAACCTTAACGTACTGTGGTGATACTTAACTTTAATTTATTTTGACTTTTTTTTATTATTATTACGATTTTATCCTTGCTTTCAAGATTCGATTGGGTCAAATGATTTTTGATGTATATAGAGGCAAGGTTCTGGATGATATAAAAACATCATACAGAATGTTTGAATATCACCAGAAACTACGGGAGTTCTGATCCCTGAATTTATACAAAACTGTTTCAAAATGAAATACATCGAGATATACTCTAACATATTTATAATAAGCCGCTTTACCTTTATATAACTAGTTATATTTCTAATGTCATTTTGACATCTGTCATTTTGCGAGTAGCAATACAGGGTGTATCAAATAAAAAAGTAAATTTTGCTTGGGTGTTAACTACACGACATATAAAGCACAAACCCATCGAAACCGGATTTCATTATTAAAGAATAAAAAAAAGTAAAATTTAGAGCTAAAAATTCTTTAGTCGGGCCTGATGCAAGGAAACGTCATGTTTAAGCACCCGCTAAACGTGGTATATGTTATAATACATTGCACTCATTTAGTATTATTCTTAATGGTATGCCGTAAGTTCATTTAACTTCATTCTGAATAAATAAGGCCCTTGTAAAAATAGCAAACTGAGGCATTTTAAATTTCTCTTTTATAAAATAAACATTCCTTTTTTGGTTAAGAGCATTCTACGTAAGTCTACAAAGTATTATTTTTAATATCCTGATAAGACGTTCGAGTTTCACCGGATATGCGACTTCAGTAGTTACAAAAAACGTAAATATTTTTCTTTTGCCTTGTCGAATCGAGAGTTAGTTGTTAATAAACGGTACCATATGAATCTGAGTTATTTCTTTTAGATTTATTTAATCAAATAACGCAAAATGAATTGAATCGAATTCAACAGAAATAAATGTACATACAGAAAATTTGCAAACACGCCTTTTTACTATGATATCGCGCGAAAATGAATCTATACATTCCCGCGCTTTTGCCGATGCATCAAGCTTCGATTTTCTTTATATGAAATCATGATGGTACTGAAAAGGATCGTTTTTTCGAGACGGGAAGAATTTAAATAAAATGTTCGAAGTGGCTTGCACTCCAAGCGGCGATCCACACAAAACTAACAGCGGTAATGGCTGAATGATAGTGGTATGTGGGGGTATACTCGGGATAGTATTTAGGTTGGGCACAGATACGACTCTAGCTCACGGCATTTATAAAATATTTTTTTTTTCGTTAATGCTTGCAGATAGACCCCCTGTGCATTAAGACTTTTTGATTGTATATGATTACAGCTGCTACATATTATTATATTTACCTCTATATCTGATACACCCTGTATAATTTTTTCTGACAGTTTTTAGCTTAATGCTACTAAATAATGTACACATTGCAGGGAAAAAAATTATTGTTGAAGCGCATACAATTTCTTATTGGCGAATGGCAATATTCCTACGCTGAATATAAGCGACAGTTTCGCTTGCAGTTTCCTAATGGAGTTGTGCAGTGGCGGCTCGTGAGTTATGAAAGAGGGTGGGCACAAAATAAGAACTTGCCTATTTATTGTACATAAAATCAATTTTCCTATTTTTCATGCTGGAAAATACGTCTATGACTTTGTTGTAAAAATGCGTTCAGTTGATCTTCTGATATTGTGCTTCTCAGAAAATTCTTAATGCGTTTGAGGGTGGAAAAAACATCGTTCACATTCTGCTGTCGACATGGGGGTTGTTCAAATAATATCCAACAGTTTATATGTTATCGTCAAAACTTTTTTTTTAAGTTGTTGTGTGTTAGCGAACACTAAAAGTGGCAAAACACCACCTACATCTACGTCACACATATCCTCGGGCTCATAAATTACTGAATTACTTGTACGCTATCGAACATAGGATAAAATTTCCATCCAATTGTATTTGTTAGATATTAATTTCATTACACATCGCTCGACAATAAATTTTGACAGTGACAGGTGGATTACCTTAAAGGTTTCTTTTAGAGAATGGTTTATTGCGACATCTACAAATTTTGCTGACATCTCTACAAATAAAGTAGATACAGTTTATGCATAACACAAATAAACGATAACCAAACATCTCACTCGGTACAAAAACATATATTCTTTAGTTCGCTAGTTATTTTAAATGTCATTGACCTCTTTAAAATTCAGAATTTCTCTTGGATTGTGTATTTACGTATACATAAACAATTTGCAATTTACAATACAATGATTGTTTGTGTGGTACAAGTACTGTTTAATCGCTAAAATACCTTCTTTTCATTAATTGCAGATGGTACTTCAGGAAGATAAAACGAATCGAAGCCGAAAAGAAATTATTGCTACCGGAAAATGATCACGGAGCGTTTCTGATTCGTGACTCGGAAAGCAGACACAACGACTATTCCTTATCAGGTGAGATTTAGTTTTAATTTGGCTTCATTATAGTGAATATTTTAAAGCTTCAAATCTTGACCATGTATATAATATTTAATTTCTTTTTTTCTTGGTTTTTAGGTCGTCAATATTAAAAACATGAATGAGTACGACGTTTCGCTTTATTGAAAAGCTTTTTCAAATATATAAATAAATATAAAAAGTGTAAATTATAAATAAAATGTTTTTGTTTAATACTATTAACAAAGCAAAAAATATTCTAGAACAAAATAATTATCCAAATTCTCTTATAAACAAAATATTCAAACAAAGAATTTTTCTTTTTTATAATAAATCAACAAAAAATATAAATAATAGTCAAAACAATTACAAAATTCATAAAAATTCCTTATGTTAAACATTTATTTATCCGAAAAAATAAATCAAATTTTCAAACCATATAATTACAAAATTGCCTATAAAACACAAACAAACTACAAACCAAATCTATCAATCAAATTAAATCAAAAATTGAAAAAAGTAAAACATCACACATAGTTTATAAAATAGACTGTCAAAATTGTAATGGTGTATTCATATAGGTGAAACCATGCAATATTTGGAAAATAGAATAAAAGGACACAAATATAATAAAAATCTTACAGCTTTAAAAAAAAGCATGAAATAGCTCAAAATCATCATACCTTTGATTTCAACAACGTAACAATTTTAAACAAAGAACAAAATTTAAAAAACACGTAATATACTTGAAATAATTCAAACTTATAAACATAAAAATGCAGTCAATGATAAAACCGATATACAATATTTCACAAAATTATATAATTAATTTTATAACTAAATACATATTTTTAAAGAACTATTTAATTACAAAATTCAAAAACGAATAATCAAAACATCCTATTTTAAAACGCAATCTTTAAATAAAATATAATAATATATTCAAAATCGTAGTAAACAAAACAATTTGTCATTTATTAAACAAAATTATTTTATTTATAATTTACACTTTCTACATTTATTTATATACTTGAAAAGCTTTTCAATAAAGCGAAACATCGTACTCGTTCATGTTTTTAATATTGACGACCTAAAAACCAAGAAAAAGAATATATTATAGTGAATATATTGTGTGTTTACACTTGTACGAATCGTCTGTAGTCTGTTTACGCCGTTGAATGTAAACACTCGTTATATATGTAGAACGGAACAATACAATATTGAACTGCAAAAATAATGGTTTATGTAATACTTTTGGTGATGTACATATTTGTTTTCGTATAATTAAACGTTATCTTTAAATGATCGTGTATAATTAAAGATATGTAAATTTCGATAGAATTGTTTACAATAGACTATATTTACTGAAAATATGGGTTAAGTGTTGTCGAGATTTACAAAAAGTGTTCTGATTTTTTTTTTTTGTATAGCGGATATTTTTATCAAAAAATATATTTATTTAGATATGCCAGAGTATAAATAAAATTCAAAAAAGATCTTTTATTTTTTCATTTTATTCTTCCATATAAAAAGCGAAATAATTTAAACGATTTTTTTTAAGAGTGATGAAAGGAATTTAGTTGAGATAGACATGGGGTTTTGCAAGATATTGAAACGACCCAACTATATTATGAATACATTTAGTAATTATCTGTTCGCCAGAAACATAGGATCGTAAATTGCGTAAATATTAATGACGGAAACATGCAGTTTTCGTATTATCGTAATAATGAGGATATGCTCCAAATTTAATTTAATTTGAATGCATTCATAATTGGATGATGAATAATAATATAAAGTAATACACTAGTATAAATACATAATTTATTAAAAAGGTATTTAAATAAAAGTATATGCAATATAAGTACCATAGAACGTATTGCCTGTGTACTGACTGAATTTGAAGGTGCAAAAGGAATATTAAAAATTAAAAATTAAATTAGCTAGCTCAACGGATAACAATTTAAAAGGACGCAAAAGAACTATTAACCTCAGAGTTATCCTCGCGAATTAAAACTTGAATCTAACCACGGAAAGTAATTTGTGAGTGAATCTGAAATCTGACTTTCTTAAAAACCCCAAAAATTGAAAAGGTTTAATTAAAAATAAAAGAACTGAATTTTTAACCCAACGAAGATAATTAACAATCAAAATTTATTTTACAAAAAGGGTTAATTACAATTTGTACAGAAGAAAAAAACCCGTGAACTGAGGGTTCTGGCCTAAATTTAAAAAACTGCACTTGATTCTAAATTACAATAGGACACTGCTATTTCCTCCTATACAAAACAAAAAGTTTAGTTTGTTCAGGAAATAATCCTAATTCTAAGCACCATCTCACGTGGTTTCACAAAATAAATAAATTGGTGTACAAACACACGAATTATACAAAATGAAAACTAAATGCTTCTATTCACCCAATCGAGGTGATTGATAATTAAAAACGAAACAACAAAATAGAAAAAATTAACACTTTAAAATATAAAGAGAAAAATTAAACTGAAAACATATCTTCCTGTACAGAAATAACAAATGATCTTATATCTATAATGTGCACACGTCAATATAACAACAATTATTATAAAGCGAATTCCTTGATGGACGAATAATTCACAGAAAACAAATCTCTATATCAAATGAATTAACAAAATGGCAGCAAAGATTTAAAAAATACAAGTACTCACGTTAAAGTCAACCAAGGAACTGCGTGACAAAATTCTACCGTCGTTTTCTGGCCAGGGTTCTGGCCTAAATTTAAAAACTGCACTTGATTCTAAATTACAATAGGACAATGCTATTTCCTCCTATACAAAGCAAAAGTTTAGTTTGTTCAGGAAGATAATCCTAATTCTACCAATACAATCCACGTGGTTTCAACAAAATAAAATAAATTCGTGGACAAACACACGAAATTATACAAAAATGAAAACTAAATGCAAGAACAATGCTTCTATTCACCCAACCGAGGTGATTGATAATTAAAAATGAAACAGTAAAATAGAAAAGCGGAAAAAATTAACACTGTAAAATATAAAGAGAAAAATTAAACTGAAAACATATCTTCCTGTACAGAAATAACAAATGATCTTATATCTATAATGTGCACACATCAATATAATAACAATTATTATAAAGCGAATTCCTTGATGGACGAAATCAAATCTCTAGACCAAATGAATTAACAAAATGGCAGCAAAGATTTAAAAATACATGTACTCACGTTAAAGTCAACCAAGGAACTGCCTGACAAATTTCTACAGTCGTTTTTCTTACAAAAACAACGCAGATGTACAAACAATACGCCAACATTCAAAACACAAATAATTGAATGGAATTAATTTAAAAACTGAACATATAATTAAATAAATCAAACAGTAAACTCATTAACTTAATTATTAAATAAAATAAATCTTAATTTGAGAAAACCCTCTCGGAACATTGATAAATGGCTGACCGGAGTAAACAAGACAAAATCCACGCAACTAAAAATACACTCGCGAAGAGCGGGGTGTCTACCACAGCAGTATTATAAAATAATTTTTAATTTTGTGTTTCAATCAATTGTCTCGCTTTAATAATGAGGCAAGCAAAGCAAGACTTTTACATCTAACTCATTTTTTTAAATTTTTTTTTGGAAGTTTAAACCACAATTTATCAAAATATTACAATACAAACAAAGAGACACCTTATCCTGTCTTTAAGTTCGAGATGCAACACAGTAAAACACTACAGAATAAGACAACTGGACGAGGAGGATTCTTTATAGCGAGACGGACGACCTTCAGAACACTGCCAGAACTAGTAGAACACTATAGCAAAGACGCGGACGGCCTGTGCGTCAATCTCTGCAAGCCTTGCGTACAGGTGAGTTCACGTATGTACTATGTATAATATGATAGATAGCCATCTGCTGACTGCCTGATGTACTTCTTTGATTATTATACGTCATCACCAGGCGCGAAATTCGAAACTTATGTGTGAGATTTCGCCCCGCGCAGTATCCGCCTTTGATACTGCTGATGCACCTACCTCCCCCTTCCCCCTTAAATCCTTTCGCACTTACATATATAATCTGAGCGTAGGATCCCGGTAATGATTTTCTGTTGTTACTTATTACATGCAGAATCCAATGGCCGTCGAGGTACGTGCTGTTGGTTGAATGATGCCTGAGTTTTTGATGGTATTTTAATAATGATGATGTGCACCGTTATAATATACGTGTTATGTTTATCTCTTTCTTTCTATAATATATATGTGCCTTTTTGATATACACATTCCTTTTCCTCTAATCTCATCTGCTACACTTATTTTGAACTTGAGAGAGAGAGTGTCTTTCGTCTCTCAGTTTTTTTTATAAATGTAATATACTATTGAGATTTAGTTTCAGAGTCATAATGGGCAAACGGTTTTTGTCAATAATCCATTTAGCAATGACAAATATTATATTATGATAATAACTAATTGTAATAATATAATTTTGACTGCCAATTATGAAATGGGACATGATTAATGAGTAGACAAGAAATAGTAGAGAACTGCACTGTAAAAAATTACAGTAATTTTGCCATGGTAAATCAGGAATATTACATGTAATAACGTTGTGAATTTACCACAATAAATCATGTAAATTTTGTTTTACATGTTTTTTTCTAGGATATTTAACATGGAAAAGAAATTTCGGTAAAATTTATAGCTTTTCATGTAAGTTTAAGATGTAACAAAAATTCAAAAGGAAAATACAGGAAAAAACATGTACAATTTGTATTTACTCTCAAAATTTACTTAAAAGTGTAAAATTGACATTTTTTGGGGGTATTTAGTGCACTTTAAAAGTAATTTTACTAGTTTAACTATTAATTTTGCCGTAAAAATATGAGAATCTTTTATATTTATTTGTTTTTACTAGATATTTTCGGGTAAAACTATAGATATTATGGAAAATACGAAATTCAACGCCGCAATGTGATTGGTTATTGATATTTATCTGTGCGCGTAGGTAATTCTATTGTTTGTCGAACTTATTATTGCTCAATGATATCTTGTACGTCACAAACAATCGTGGTTCGCGTAAGCGTGTTTTTTGATCCCTGGTTGAGCGATTCGTATGACCTATTAGGGCTATAAAAGAATTAGGTAAGTTGCTTGCTCTCTTTATAAGAATACATATGAAAATTACTTCAGTGTTCGGTAAATATAGAGTGCATATAAATATTACATACGAATTTTACAGTACAATCTTTGAAAAACACATCAGCATGTGAAATTTACTAGATGGTAGAAATGTTACCTTATGAAGCAAATTTACCTGTAAAATTGTAGGCAACTTTGTTACTAACGATTTTACATGTAATTTTACTGCAACTTTTTTTACAGTGTGATGTAATGATTTATTAAAGTTGTCGTTGTTGCTAACAATAAGCTAAATTTTTGAAAAAAGAAAATATTTACACATTATACAGGATGAGCTTTTCTTTTCTTCATTATTTGTATAGGGATCTCGAAAACCATAAGAGATACTCATTGGGTTAGTTGTAAAAACTGTTAAGGTGTTCGTTCGCTCTCAAATTCAATGGTCTCATCGGATCGAAATAATTTATTCAAAACACAAACTTTTGAGTGACACTGTATATTTTTACAAATAAAAGCAAAATAATAAAATACAATGAAATACAAATCTTAAGATATAGCTTGACACCTGTTACGATCACAATTGGTGGTCGCTCTTAACCTCTACGCTTAACTAGTAATCTAAATTATAGATAATGATCGTGCAATAAATAAATTTAAATATAATTATGATGGTATTTAAGAAATATAAATTCAAATCTTAATATAGGTTAGTAATTTTGGCTTGACGGTCTTTATTACGTGATAGGATTTTAAAAATAACTTCAAATTTTAACTCGGTACAATAAAAGAAAGAAAAATAAAATATATGTAAAACTTAGCTAGTAACTTTCGCGGGTGTCTCTGGGAGTGTATTCAGGGCGTTACGCTGGTGTCATAGGCGTGGTCCAATTTGTTCCCCTGTACGCGGTGCAGGTTAAATTCAACGATCAGGATTTGGTCTCCCAAATTCAAATCAAAACAAAATAGGTCCTAAAAGACAGGACCGGATTACCAAAACTAATAAAGTTAACGACCGAAAGAAAAGTCAGCTTACCAGTGACCTAAATATGACTCCATTAAACTAAATGAATGCCGGCTTAACACTACTGTTTATAAACCCCTTTTCAGGAAAATATCGATGCAACGAACACTTCTCCTGGCGGCCCCAGGTAAAACAGAAAATACACCCGATATTGGATGTTTCTCACGTGACAATATCCCACAACGAACGTGGTAACTAATAAAATTTGCACGGAAAGAACTTGACAGCGCGTGTGTAAGGTTGCTTAGCGAGAGGGCGGACGCAGGAAATGCAACGTTACTCAGTTATCAGTCACTGACAAACTAACCAATGCGGAGTAATTTACGCAAAAGAAAAGCTTTTAATGAATGAAATTTGAACTAATAATTAAATAATGAAAAGCTAATTTGACTAACAATGAATTACTCTAATAAATTTGAAAATGAATAACGAAAAATAGGACGTTACTTTTGACTATCACGGTAAAGATGCGTTGGAACGAGCAAGGAGTACGAAACTTCGCTGCTAGATGGCGTTACAGGGTCTAATTCTTAATTTAATCAAACGATAAACTTTAAATAAAATCCATAAATGAAACGATCGCAATCCAACGACAACAGAACATTTGCATCTTTATAAGCTTTTAATCCAGATACGTCCATTTAAGGAAATACAAGGTTTACTAGATATTTGCAAAAAAAAAAATAGAAATCCATCAAAACCTTTTCAGTGCTGTAACTCTTTTATTTGTAGAGAAAGGAAAAAAAAAAAATGAATATTGTTTTTAGGGAATGTTAATGTATCAAACAACATCTTAAATTTTTAATTTTGTTTAGCATTTTTAAGTCAAGAGGCAAAGTATATTTTTTTTTTGTTTTAATGGCAACCACACTTATAATTAGAAACGTACCTTTATTAAGCTTATTAACCAAAATTTAGTGAATTTAACAATACTGTTTGGTTGTATATGGCGAATCAATTTTAATGACGTGAACCCTGGCCATTGAAAAAGATATGTTACGCCATTTCATAAATGTTCTCTCAATAAGAACTATGCTGGCATATATATTTTGGTTTCTGTTATAAAATTTGATGACCGTCAACACAGCTTTAACATCTTAAAGAGTGCCCACTCTTTTTTAACTAGTGCACGCATGTGCCATAGGCAGTCAGCGACCACCATCTGTAGTAAGCCGCTTCACGCACACGCATCGGCCTTTTTCCACGCTAACGGTTCTTTAATAGACCAATGCGTACTGCACTTCATTCAGCATCACGAACAATGACCAGTAACGTAACCCAAAATATACATCCGACAATGTGCTAAGGTAATCCCGCGGGCGATCGACTGTTTGTACAAAAGGCGACGTACAAATACTGGTTAACAGTTAACTAAACACTTTAGCTTCTTTGAGCGGCCTTTGAAAGTAATTCTATTGATTTACGAAATGGTTTCCTTTAAGAGTACAGGATGTGCAATACGAAGGCTGGCTCTTAGAGTTCTATTAATATACAGTGTGTTAAAAAAAGGTTGTCGGATATTTTACCCAATTATAGTACTGGTGGTAATAAACAAAAAATTCTTAGTCAACATGGGTCCCCAATTCAACTGTTTTTGACATATAGTCGATTGCATATTGTTTTAGTAGGATAAAAATTTTCAAAGAAATTCTGTTCGCAATGTAAATTAAACAAATGTTTATTTAAAGTAAAACTAAAGAAATTGATCTACATGTACACCGTTCATTTCTAAGCACGCTTCACACCTTCTTATGAAAGATCGACGCAATCTTTCGAAAATTCCTGGAGTCCTCCGAATTTCCTCGCAACATTTACGATTCGTTGCCTGATTCTTCCAATAGTTTACAGATCGTGCGTACACTAATTGTTTTAGATGCCCCCAAACATAGAAGTCTAGAGGTGTCAGGTCAGGGACCTAGGAGGCCATGCAGTGGTCCCCCCGTCTATCCATCTCGTTGTAATCTTGATTTAAGAAATTTCTAACTACGATGGAAAAATGCACAGGAGCTCCATCGTGCATAAACCAAATCTGTTAAAAGGTGGCACGTTTTCCCACAAAACGGTAATTCATTTCTTAAAAAATCCAAGTATACTTGTCCCGTTAAACGATTAGGAGAAATACTGACCATTTAAACAGTCTCCAAAAATAGCAAGCCAAACATTTAGCGAAAAAGGTTTGTGATGCAGTTCAACAACAGCATGGAGATTTTCATCTGCCCAGACGTGATTGTTATGAAATTGAATATTCCGTCTCTTGTAAACCCAGCCTCGTCACTAAATAAAATCTGAGTCGCAAAATTAGGAGTTTCTGTCAGCTTCGTAAAACCCAATGACAAAATACCCTACGTGCATCATAATCGAGAGGAACAAAAACTTGCACGCGTTGAATGTGGTAGGATAGAGCTGCTGTTCCGCAGAATTCTCCAAATGAGAGGATGACTGACGTTCAGTTCTGCGGCAAGTCTTCGGGTGCTAATATTGGGTTGTCTTCTACCGTCTCAAAATATCTAATTCTACTGCGGGAGAAGAAACTGATCTAGGTCTACCAGAACCACCATTAATTTTAAATGAACCAGTTTCGGACAGCCGGATATGAAGCCTTGAGAAAATCTTATCACTCGGTAACAACCGATTTGGAAATTCTTCAGCATACATACGCCGTGCTTCAGTGGGATTACCATTCGCACAACCGTACATAAAATGCATATCGGCCATTTCTGCATTTGTGTACTTATGCATAATTTGAGAATAAAAAAAAATGACGCAAATGATAAATAATCTGATGACAGATGTCTGACAGAACTAATTATAAGTCACAATCAGTTGTTTGACAAAGGGAAGTATTCTCAAAACCGAAAAATGTTTTTTCTTTATTTTAAAATATGCAATCGACTATATGTCAAAAACAGTTGAATTGCGGACCCATGTTGACTAAGACTTTTTTGTTTATTACCACCAGTACTATAATTGGGTAAAATATCCGATAACCTTTTTTTAACACACTGTATATATAAACTTCGTCTGTTTATAAAAATAGCCTAAAACTATAGCTAGAGAATTTTTTGATAATTTAGATTTATTGTAGTCCTTAAGAATTTTGGAATAAAATCTATGATTTCATTATAATCCAGATGGGTTTCGATGATTTCATTTTTTTACAAAAATCCTTCTCTTAAACAAGGGAAGTCAACATGTTAACCTCAGTTTTGGTTCTGGATCTTGTCAATTGGTAGTTGAAACTCCTAACTTCTTGGAGGATTTTTGCAAAATATTAGTCATGGCTAGCATGTCTTAGGGCCGAAAATAGTTTAATATATGATATACATAAATACATATGTACCAAAATACGAAATGTATTGATAAACTAGGATGATAGCTTAGTAGTTAATAGCCTACCTAGTATCATAATCTGAAGATCGTGAGATGTTTTTTTTTCTTTAAATTTATTTTTCGTGTGAATATGAAAAAGAATATTTAATTTACCCCATTATTTAATTAATTAAAAAACTAAATTGTAAGATGTACAACTATTTCATTTAAATGTTTGCCAACATAAATCAAGGATGTTTCGTATTTAACTGCTTCTTGGTGTTTATAATTTAGCCAATTTTAATCTAATTAGAAATTAAAAAGAGATTAGTGGGTTACTGTCTTTTCTTCTAGATGTTTTAAAATGTGAATGTATTTAATTTTTTTTTAGAAATAAATTACTTTTAATATGATTATTAACAACATAATGTCGTTTGATCTAATTATTAAATAACACATTAATTTTTTTTTTAAAACAAACCCAATACTTATGAAGACAAACTATGCATGAAATTTATAATATCTTCATATTCACCAAGCCACTAATCTTGAAATTCATTTTTGTTCAACAATTAAATAAGCCAAAAAAAAAAATCTAGTAATCCCTTGATGTTTGACTTATAATTAGTTTGGTATTTAATATTTTAAAACAAAAGTGTAATTCCGGTTTTCTTTTCTTTGTTTTTAGAATTGATAATATAGACACTTACGTAAAGTTCAATTATTTTGATCCCAATGAACCAAATTCAAATTTCCCGCAATTATTTTTAGTAACTTCAACATTAAAAAAATTGAAATTACCAACAATTTTGTATTAGATTAATAGTTATTTGAATACCTTTAAGTTGAAGTTACTAAATATAATTGCGGCAAATTTGAATTTGGTTTACTGGGATGCAATTAATGTGCTTGCATTTAAATGTTGAAATTAGGAATATTTACTATCACATATGCTAATTTAAAAATGGCATTACAGGAAATCTGTATGAATTCATATGCTCTTTTACATATTATTCATTGTTGTTAATAATAATCAATAATAATTACATTTAAAAAAAATCAGTTTGTATTGACTTTAGGATTACATTTTTTTCATGATCTGACAATCACATTCATAGATCTGTAACTTTCCCAGTAAACCAAATTCAAATTTCCCTCAATTTACAACATTTAATAACTTCAACTTAAAGGTATTCAAATAACTATTAATGTAATACAAAATCTAGGTGACTTCATGCTTTAATGTTGAAGTTACTAAAAATAATTGCGGGAAATTTGAATTTGGTTTACTGGGTTGCAACAAATAAAAATTGATATACAAGTTTTGCGTTTTTGTTACTTGAAATTCAGTATTTACACTGCCAAATTTTGAACATAACGATACGGGACACTCTGTATTATATCTCGAGAGCACTGAGATTAAAACTCGTGACTTCGAATTATTAAACCCAGGTACTTCACCACTGGGCCACCGCATTTGCTTAAAAAGTTATTGTATATTCACGGGTACATGTACCATTCAAGTTAGGGTGGGCACTTGATGTCCGGGCACTTGAGCTTGGTGCTCATTGTACCATAGTACATGTACCATATAATAAACTATTTTAGGATATAAAAACGAACTTCTAATCATCTAAATCCAATATTTTACAAGCCTTGACAAAGGTAGGACTAAAACTAAGCTAACAGGTTATGGATTCTCCTTGTTAGATTAGAAATTAGCTAACACATTTTTCTTGTAATGACGTATTAAATAAATCGCAAAGATTTACCCATTACCAGTTTCTGCAGTCATTAATTAATATATTCGCTTCAATTCGTTGATACTTTATGACTCTGCAACTATCTTGAACTGCGATACAATCATGCTAAACCCAAACAAACATCGTACAGAGTCGGTACAAAAAAGTTTCTGAACCACGTGATGCGAGCCTAAGCAAGCAGGGAAGAAGATATATTTTTTCTGTTATTTTCTCTCTTGCGTGTTAAAAATCACATGGTGCAAATACTTTTTCCCAAGCTTACTACACATTGTCGGTGATATAAGTATTTATACCGAGGTGTAAATTTTTATATTTG